>OY992884.1:86255168-86262668 GCA_963921405.1 Cepaea hortensis | reverse complement strand
TAAAAACTACACTGTTGAATATTGGCGGATTAATGAGACAATACCCGATAGTCAAGTCTAACGACAAAATCTAATGAAAACTACAACAGACGGAAAAGGAGTTGATAGTAAATGCGCTTGACGTCGTCAGAGATACGAAATGGACAAATAACATCTTGATAAAGCCAGAACACACCACCTGGCAGAATGTACATCCAGGACTGAAGACACAAACTGCTGGACACCCATTGCAGCCAGATTTTCCATCCCGAGATAGCATAACTTGATGCTGATTCCAAATGCCCGATATATTTATTGTCCAAAGGCTGTTTTATTTCCCAATGAGAATTGATCTCTTTCCTGGCAAGATGTTTGTTTGGCCGAAAACATTTTTGCCCTGGATTCTTCTCTTTTTTTTTTATGTTTTCTCATTTTCCGAAAACAAATCGCTCACCCTTAACTGGTTGTCAGTTAAAATGTAAGATTCATGTCCATCCGAGCATGAATCAGAAATTGGAAAGATAAAACGTCGGCCGTAAGTCAAGCTTGGATATTGCGTGTTTGCCCTGGCATGTTGTGTTTGGCCAGCTGCGGGTAATGTAATATTGCAAATGGCTTCATCATTACCCTGCTTGCGTGGCCCGTTCATTCATGATGTGAACATAAACGCGACTTTGTTGAAAGTTCGGTGGCCGAGAAAATCTGACCTTTCTTCTGATGTAAACGCTGTTAAATTAGAGATGAGATTAGGCTTGGTGACATATGCCCGTGATGGAGTAGGACTTTGTCGGATTGCAGGAGTCTCTGTCGGATTGTAGGAGTCTTCGTCGGATTGTAGCAGTATCCATCGGATTGTAGGAGTCTCTGTCGGATTGTAGGAGTCTCAATCGGATTGTTAGGGTCTTCGTCGGATTGTAAGACTCCGTCGGATTGTAGCAGTCTCCGTCGGATTATAGCGATCTCTGTCGGATTGTAGGAGTCTCGGTCGGATTGTAGGTGTCTTCGTCGGATTGTAGGGCTCCGTCGGATTGTAGGAGCCTCCGTCGGAGTGTAGGAGTTTCCGTCGGATTGTAAGGGTCTCCGTCGGATTGTAAGGGGTCTCCTTCGGATTCTAGGGATCTCCATCGGATTGTAGGAGTCTCCGTCGGATTGTAGCAATATCCATCGGATTGTAGGAGTCTCTGTCGGATTGTAGGAGTCTCCATCGGATTGTAAGGGTCTTCGTCAGATTGTAGGACTCCGTCGGATTGTAGAAGTCTCCGTCGGATTACAGCGATCTCTGTCGGATTGTAGGAGTCTCGGTAGGATTGTAGGTGTCTTCGTAGAATTGTAGGACTCCGTCGGATTGTAGGAGCCTCCGTCGGATTGTAGGATGCTCCGAGGCGAAGTGGTTACGCCGGCTGCATCGCGCTCAGAAGGTTTCGGGTTAGATTCCTGGCTAAGTCGGTCGGTTGGTTGGTTTGTTGGTTGGTTGGGTGGGTGAGTGGGTGGGTGGGTGGGTGGGTGGGAAAGGTTAATGAATATATGCATAACTCGATGATTTCATTTATTGATGTTTAGGATATCTGGATTAATTTATTGATGTATAGATTAGTTGAAGGATATCTGGATTCATTGACTGAGGTATATATGAATATATGTAAGGATGTATGGAACATATGCATTGGATTGATAAACATGATTTTTGATACGGATGGACTAACTCATTGATGTATAAATAGATTGATTAATTGATTTATTGTATTTGTGCGTTATTTTCATCTCACTCGAAACAATCCATTTGTGCTCAGATCGCAGTTGGTGAGTGGCTGCTCAGTACACGAAATTCATTACACCGATCTAAACGTAACTTAATGTAAAATTATGCATACTAGACTCCACACATACCATAAATATCCTTAATATTCTGTTGTGGTTACATTTTATATTTTAACATTTTGTCACCTGCGCTGCCCAATACGGGCTACCATATTACATTTACAAACTAAGGAGGGGCAGCCACTATCGGTCACATATTGCTTGTGACATTTAAGATCAAGGTGGCAGCCTGTCCGATTTAATTTAAAATGTGACCTAATTTGATAAAGAGCCCGATCAGAGCCGGAGTTAGTAGAATAACCTTTACAGGATGTCGCAGTCAACCCAAGTATTGTTTTTTTTATTTTTTTTATTTTGTGATTTCTTAGCAAATTTACGTTCAGTAGTTTACCATTGTTTTCTGAACGATCGGCACTCATAACATTGTATGAAAACCAACGCAATGCGGTCTGCTGCCAAATCGCCAGCAGATGTGTTTCGAATGTGGTATGCGGGGGGGGGGGGGGGAATCACATCTGATGATTGAGAAATTGTGGTTTCTGCGGAAAATGCAAAGAATACCATAGACAAACAGAAAACCCAATGACCAAGTCCCACAAGAAAACAAATGAAAACCGCAAAGAGAAAATAGACGTAGACCGTCTCAGTTATTTGGACACGTTATGACAAGTGGCAAGATTGAGGGGAAGAGAACAAGGGGAAGGCAGAGAAGTAAACACATGGGTGGCTTGGCCAAGTGGTATGGTCGAGACAGGAACACAGAGCTGATCCACGACTCTGGTGATCGGGTGAGATGGTGAAACATAACAGCTTACGCTTATCGGCATGGCACATGATGGTGATGCGGGATTACGAATTGGGTACGTAACCCACTCGCCACAGAGCCGACAGCGCGCCAAAAACTAGTCACTTATCTCAAGTCAGTGTGTGTGTGTGTGTGTGTGTGTGTGTGTGAGAGAGAGAGAGAGAGAGAGAGAGAGAGAGAGAGAGGGAGAGAGAGAGAGGTCTTAGTCAGATATGACTGAGCTACCGTATAACAGTAGACGGTACTACCTGCTTTCTGTTAGTGCTGAACGTTGGGCGGCGCTTACCAAACCCGACACTCCACATTGTGCCAACGGCTTCGGGTGGAAGAGCACAATTGGGAGGGTACAAGCCTGACCCTGGTACGAGGAAATGCAAGCTAAAGACAAAATGTCAGGGCAGGGCGGACCAGGCCCTAAGCCTTGGTTGGCGGCTGGTCTAGGATCGAAACTCCGACAGGCGGACAGTTAGAGCATTGCTTTGTTGATCCGGCAGCTTCTGCAGCTTGTCTTGTTCCAGATGTAGAGGTGTTACTTTTCCTTTGGAGTGAACTAGGCAGGCCGAGAGAGGGATCATGCTGCATGGGCAACACATGATCTCTATATTTTAGCCCAGGCTTTGTGCTAGGGAAATGATCACGTGTTCACATGCACCCACTGTGAACAGTCATTTACAGCGCAAATTGGCCTTATCAGTCACATGCGCTACCGCCATAGGTAAAAGTTATTATGCCTTTTTAAAGCACAAACTATCGTCTGTCAAGACGGCAAGGTGCCAATGTATATATATATATATATATATATATATATATATATATATATATATATATATATATATATATATATATATATATAGTTAGTCGCGATTCCAGCTTCACAGCAAAGGGTCGCCCCATTATGATCCGTTCCTGTGTTAGTGAATATCACACAAAATGCTCCTCACTGCCCCGTAGAAAAGTGGAACAGAGACTCTCGACAAACCTACAGCCTGCACAGGTATTCTAGGCATAATGCCGCTGCCAGAATGCCAACACAAAAGTCCGCCAGGAACATTAAACTTCATCGTCGATGGAAGCGGTAGTCACTAGACAACCAGCTGCCACACATTACTGCATTAAGGCACACCCATCTCTCTCTCTCTCTCTCTCTCTCTCTCTCTCTCTCTCTCTCTCTCTCTCTCTCTCTCTCTCTCTCCACACACACACACACACACACACACACATATATATATATATATATATATATATATATATATATATATATATATATATATATATATATATATATATATATATATTAACCGCTATAGAGCAACCCATTGTAGCTGAATGTTAGAATAATAGTATTAATATGCAATATGGCTTGCTGGAGTGCACAAATGTCAACAACAAAGGGGAATGCTAACAGAATATAGGAATTAATGCATTGATAATAAGCCAGTGCAAAACATGTAAATGATGGATGGTTGGAGATAACTGTAGCGCACGGTTAATCAATATTTCACTCGTAGAGAAGGTTCTAAACAGAAGATCGTACACTCAGCATTCTCGCAGCCACACATCAACCAGGGAAGGCACATTCACAGAGAAGCGAAAAGTTTGGACGTTTTGTTTTTTTCATATCAAGAAAACAGAAATAGTGGTTTGTTATCTTAAAGAAATGTAATAACAGATGATCGCAGAAGTGAAACATAAAATTTAAATGTGAATCTAAATGGCCAATGTTTTCAGCAACATTAAATCAGTATTAACATTTACAGAGATTAACAAAGCATAAAAAATTAGAATTGTCGAATGTTATGTATATTCAACAATACTGTATGGCGCGGAAGCCTGGACATTGAACAAGCAATGAAAAAAGTCCAATAGAGGCCCCGGAGATGTGGATATACAGAAGAATATGTCATACATCATGGAAACAAACACAATCAAATAGAGAGGTTCTAGAAAAACTGGAAATGAAAAGGGAGTTGATGAAAGAAATAAAAAAGGCAAGTAAAATATTTCGGTTACGTTTAAAGACATAAAACTCTTATCAACATCATACTGGAGGGTAAGGTTGAAGGCAAGTGAGCAAAAGGTAGACAACGATACAAGCGGGAATATAACAACAAGAGATGGACGAACATAAATCTGACAGAATGTACAGTCTGGGCGGGAGACAGACAGTGTTGGAGATTCATTGCAGCCAACCTTCACTGTGGAGACGGCACTTTATTTATTGGTTAAATAAAAAGATACCATCAATACGTGGTAACAAAAGAAGGACATATGCATAATCAAGTTAATGAATTCAAATATTAGGGGACAGTGACAGCATCAGATGGAATATGAAGACAACGGTCAAAATCAACAGCATACATGCACTAGATGGTCCCTGACCATCATCAACATCATCAACATCATCATCATCATCATCATCATCATCATCATCATCATCATCATCATCATCATCATCATCATCAACATCATCATCATCACCACCATCATCATCATCATCACACCATCACCATCATCATCTTAATCATCATCACATCATCAGCATCATCATCAGCATCATCATCATCACCATCATCATCATCATCATCACCATCATCATCATCATCATCACATCATCATCATCATCATCATCACATGATCACCATCATCACCATCTTCATCATCTTCCCATCATCATCATCACAGTAACAGCATCAGCATCATTATCATCATCATCATCACCATCATCATCAACAACATCATCACCATCATCACATCATCATCATCACCATCATCACCATCATCACATCATCATCATCATCTTCATCATCATCATATTCATCATCATCATCATCATCTTCATTAGCATCTTCACCATTATCATCTCCATCTCCATCTTCATCATTATCATCATGTGACAGGTCCTAATCAGAACATAGCTCTCATCTAGAAGTTTCTAGATTTATTTTCATGTTTCCTTCCACATGCACCCTCAACCCCTGGGTGCCTGCAATGTTTGCTTGTTTGTCTTCATGCCGGCCACTCTTTCTATGTAGAACAAATTTGGAAAAAAATTATTTCTTCCGTTGACAACACCATTCTGTTTGCATTGCACAGGATTACTCCAGCAGACGACAGCCATTCGCCCCATATGGCTTCACGATCAACTGTGGAGCATATTTTTTTAATGACATCAAGTACTTAATTTTTCACATTTGCTCTACATACAAAGTGTGGTGAGACTTTACAAACACTCAGTAGCACGTCACTGTTATACTTCCTCTTGATCTGTGCAGATCAGAAATACTAAAATAGTATGACAGAATCACTAGTCTGGAGCTTAAGAACAAAACTACACAGATTCCAGGGTATCAAGAAGCAGGGGCCAGACGTTCGAAAGACACAAATAACAACACTACTCCTGCATTGGAAATAATTATAGACGGTATAAATTCCAGTTATAGAGCAGACAGTTTCAAATAGGATATGACGAAAACACAAGACACAACAAAAATAGTCGGAGATTTGAAGTCTGTGATGCTTATTTATAGCATTTTCGCTAGACCCTGATTACTGTGTTCCTTCCTATACCCGTATGTAGGAGAGGATCAATAAAGTAGTGACAGGAAGAACGAAATGTTAACCTGATGAAATATACCTCCCTGAATGTACGCCGATGATTCCCTCACAGCTGGCACGGGTTTATTCAGAGGCGTCACTATGGCGTTGTTAGCACTGGGGTATTGACCTAACCGAGATGTATCATCACGGAGAATGGGGAGGAGAGGTGTTGACACACAATAAAGGTTTATGCAGCCTTTGTATGGTGTTTCAGCAAATAATATCGTAAATGCTGTCTATGTACAGTCATTCAGCAAACAGTATTCATGAATATATGTTGTGTGCAGTCTTTGAGTAAAAAAATATTCGTGAACACACTTTGTGTACGGTCTTTCAGCAAACAATATCGTGTGTATAATAGCTGTGTAATGTTTCACTTAAAATCATGGTGTATACAGTCAGTGTAGTGTTTCAGCAAACATCGTGTATACATTCTGTATGCTGTTCTTCAGCAAACGCGTTTATAATCTGTATTTAATGTTTCCGCAAACACCGTTTATACAGTCTGTATGTAGTGTTTCAGCAAACATAGTTGTTACAGTATGTAGTGTTTCAGCAAACATCGTTGTTACAATATGTAGTGTTTCAGCAAACATCGTTGTTACAATATGTAGTGTTTCAGCAAACATCGTTGTTACAGTATGTAGTGTTTCAGCAAACATAGTTGTTACAGTATGTAGTGTTTCAGCAAACATCGTTGTTACAATATGTAGTGTTTCAGCAAACATCGTTTATACATCGCAGGTGAAGAGATATCTCTAACGATACATACAATTACAGATTGTGCCATGGAAACATTACAATGTTGCATATCTATCATACAAAATAACACAATTTTCCACAGCTATCTTCACAAAAATAAAACAATTTTCCATGGATATCATCAATGGAATAACACAATTTGTCATTGTTAAATTTAATTAGCCGGTCTCCGTGGCAAAGGCATTATGGAAGCGGTTCGTAATACCGCTTACCTGCGTTCAAATCCTAGCTGCGACCGATTTGGCAGCATACCGTGTCAAGCTGGATTTTAAAGTACCGCTCGGAGTACTGAAGGCGAGCAAGGGGCGAACCTCGGGCTTCACAGGGATCTGATTCTGTGGCTAAGGGCTTGCGAACGCGGTTTGTGAGCCCGTATACCCGGGTTCGAAACACGGCGGTGCTGGTTTTTTCGAAAAAGGTATAGGGGCCGGTCGTTCAGAAAGCAATGGCAAACTACTGAACGTAACACTTGCCTAGTACATCAACAGCAGCTGAAAATGCTGGTGTTGACTGCAACGTCCCGTAAGGGATACGCAATT
>OY992884.1:86137668-86250168 GCA_963921405.1 Cepaea hortensis | reverse complement strand
CAACATCATTAGTCGCATTATTGTTGCTGTTACTGTTATCATCACCATCCTAACCCCGCTGTTGTTTCCATCCACCCCTCAGGATGGCCACATTCCAGGTCAACAATAACCTTCAAGAAGATTCGGACAACAACACGGGCAGGGTCGGACCTTTCAGCAGCATTACCCGCAAGGCGGCCTTTCTAGGGCTCCCCGGCATGGCCACGCAATCCACACGGTCGCTGTTCATCTTCAGCGAGGAGAACTTCATCCGCAAATATGCAAAGATCATCATTGAATGGGGATATCCTTTTGGTTTATGTTCATTTTTGTGTTGTGGTTTCGTTTTCTTTCGTTGATTCGTTGAGTTGAGAGGTGAGGGTTGTAAAAGTGAAGTGTCAAAGTTGAAAGGTGAAGGTTGGATTGTGATTGTGATAGCTGATAGGTCAGTGATGGTTGCTTAGTTGGGTGGTTTGCGAGTTAGGTGGTAGATTTTCTTACCTGGTTGGTTGGCTAAGTGGGTGGATGTTTGCTTGGTTTAATGGTTGTCTCGTCAGCTGAATTTATTTTGGTTGATTGGTTGGCTATCTGGCAGACTGGTTGGTTAGTTAGTGGATTAGTTGGTTGGATTGTTAGTTGGTTGATTTCTTACCTGGTTGATTGGCTAGTTTGTTGTTTGCTTGGTTGAATGGTTGTGAATTGTTAATTGTTTTGTTGGTTTGTTTATTGATGCATAGGCTGGTTAGTCTTTTGGTTGTTTGGTTGGCTCTGTGGTAAACTAATTGAGTAGTTGGTGGGTTTGTTGCCTGGTTGGTTTGGCTGACTGTTTAGTTGGTTGATTGGCTTGATAGGTAATATTTGATTGGGTAGTTGATTGCATGGGTTATCGGTTGGTTGGTAGGTTGGTTAGCTAGGTAGCTAGTTGGTTGGCTGGTAGGTAGGTTGGTTGGGTAGTTTGTTAGTTTGCTGGTTGGCTTACAAGTTGGTTGGTTGGCTGTTTAGCTGGATAGTTATGTGGCTGGCTGGCTGGAAGAATGGATGGATGGTTGGCTGACCAGTTGAATGGTTGGTTTATTAAAAGCCTTGTGCTAACAAATTTATCGCTCTTGTACGATTGGTGAAGGTAACAAATTGATCGCTCTTGTACGAAATGATATAATCTAAACTGGAGATGGTTTAATTCCATTCCCGGAGACAAGCAACAGGCAACACTGAAGCTGTTCACTCAATGTGTGCACTCGATGTGTGCACTCGATGTGTGCACTCGAGGTGTGCACTCGAGGTGTGCACTCGAGGTGTGCACGACTTGGGGATGAGTATCGGCTGCAACTGAGAGGTTACAGTCGCTCTGATACCGAAAAACGAATGAACAAAAAGTATCGCTGAAAAACTCGACAAAATAGAAGACAAACATGAGATGCATTAGAATGTTTCCACCAAAGTTTTCATTAATGGGATAAAAAAGAATAGTTATCTTGAAAACTAAGAAGTCACAATCACAAATAAGTAAACTACATGTTTCAAATAATAACAAAAACAAAGCCCTACTTTCGGGAAGCAGAAATGTAGAAAAGACGGAACGCGATATAGGCGTTGGAAAACAAGCGGGGAAAACTTGCAGGAGGAAACAAGAAAGAAGCATAGAAACACGTGGGTGTGTTTGCGCGCTCGCGAGTATGTGTGTTTGTGTGTGTCAATATATTACATGAAATAATACTGAAAACGGATACCGTTTGTGTTGAGAACGCCTACACGTTGAGTAAGGAAGGATATTGTCCAGAATAAGACGAGCGGAGCAGTCACTGGACGAAGATTTGAGGTCAGTGACGGAAGTATCCGCTTCATTGAGTGGTTGGGGCTCTGGAAATTGAGATAGAGCCGCCTGGTGATCTAGCATTTGCGAGTGGAGGTGTCGTAACTCTTGCAATGTCGCAGCGTGCACAGTGTGTGCTCACAGTGGCGGGTCAAGGTCGATTGTCAGCTCGTTTGCCACAATTCTTTCTATTTCCTGAGGGGCGGTAAATTGAGTTTATTGTCATAGTGATAAACATGCGAGGGTTGAGATATAGTGATAAATATGCTAGAGTTGGGGTAACGTGATAAACACGTGAGGGTTGAGGTACAGAGATAAACAAGCGGGGGTTGGGATGTTGTGATAAACATGGGAAGGTTGAGGTACCCTGCCATAGTTGAGGTGTTGTGATAAACATGCGAGGGTTGAGTCCATATTGAATGAGTCCATTTTGAATGAACCAATGTTGAATGAGTCCATGTTGAATGAGTCCATGATGAATGAGTCCATGTTGAATGAGTCAATGTTGAATGAGTCAGTGTTAATGAGGCAGTGTTTAATGAGTCAATGTTGAATGAGCCATTGTTAATGAGTCATTGTTAATGAGTCAATGTTGAATGAGCAAATGTTAAATGCGTTAATATTGAATGAGTCCATGTTGAATGAGTCCATGTTGAATGAGTCCATGTTGAATAAGTCAATGTTGCATGAGTCCATGTTGAATGAGTCCAAGTTGAGTGAGTCCATGTTGAATGAGTCCAAGTTGAGTGAGTCCATGTTGAATGAGTCAATGTTGAATAAGTCAATATTGAATGAACAAGTGGTGAATGAGCCAATGGTGAATGCGTCAGTGTTGAATGAGTCAATGTTGAATGAGTCAATGTTTAATCAACCAATGTTGAATGAGCTAATGGTGAATGAGTCAATGACGAATGAGTCAATGTTGCATGAGTCCATGTTGAATGAGTCCATGTTGAATGAGTCCATGTTTAATGAGCCAATGTTAATGAGTCAATGTTGAATGAGCAAATGTTAAATACGTTAATATTGAATGAGTCCATGTTGAATGAGTCAATGTTGAATGAGTCAATGTTGAATGAGTCAGTGTTAATTAGGTAGTGTTGAATGAGTCAATGTTGAATGAGCCATTGTTAATGAGTCAATGTTGAATGAACAAATGTTAAATGCGTTAATATTGAATGAGTCCATGTTGAATGAGTCAATGTTGAATGAGTCAATGTTGAATGAGCCAATGTTAATGAGGCAGTGTTGAATGAGCAAATGTTAAATGCGTTAATATTGAATGAGTCCATGTTGAATGAGCATGGTCTGGCAAGAATGCGACAGCGAGGGATGTCGAGGGGATCTGGCCGACGATCGACCCTCAGAGGAAAGGCGAGACGGACATATAATCAGATTGATACTGGTACTATTAGTGTTGGAACTCTTCGCTGGCTGCTGAGGATGGGGGGGGGGGCGCTTATAGGAATACCCCGAATGCTGTGATGTCGGTTCCTCAATCAATCAATGTTGAATGAGCCATTGTTGAATGAGCCAGTATTGAATGAGCACATGTTTAATGAGCCAGTGTTGAAAATTCCAATGTTGAATAAGTCAATGTTGAATGGGTCAATGTTGAAAGAGCCAATTTTTAATGAGCCAGTGTTGAAAATTCCAATCTTGAATAAGACAATGTTGAATGAGTCAATGTTGAATGAGCCAATGTTGAATGAGCCAGTGTTGAATAAGTCAATAGTGAATGAGCCAATTTTGAAAGAGCCAATTGTCAGAGTCCTAACTATTAGCTCCGTCTAGTTCACTGGACTTAGACAGGCAAATTACAACATCTACGTAACATACACTAATAACACATGAATGCAATCGGAAAACTGGCAGGAGCTATCTCCTGAACAATCATTTATTACAATATATTACAGGCTGACAACATGGTCGCACTTCACGCTCAAACAATCGTTCAACACCAACAGCCACGCGTTAGCTCACAATGGCGATCTTTACACTATCGCCCGCATGATCATTCACAATCACAACTTCACATCATCCCGCACATATCACAGTTCGTACATTCCTCGAATATCAATACACAACGTTCATCTCCATCTATCAGTCACAACACTATCGTTCTATCGTTCTATCGCTCTCTAGATCTCCACACGTCCGTCTCTATTCGCTGCCTCACACACACTGCCTCTCCTCGTTGACCTTCCCACATCACGTGGCTCTGTTCACGGGCTTCTTGCCTGACCGTCCGCTAGCCAAGCTGTGGTGTCTCTTACTGCCCTTGACCTCAGCTATGCTTACACTGACTCTCGCTTACATACCGGAACTTACATTCTTCCTTACATATAAGACCATGACATTCTCCCCCCGCCCAACCAATGTGGCACTTTCTCTTGGAAATGTGACACATTCTGCTGTTGTTACTCTTGGTACATCTTTCTAACATTGTCAGGGGATTATATGATCACAAGTATACGCTTGTGTCCCTTTTTGCTCTGATCTTTTCCGAGATTAATTTTAAATATTGTTCTCTCTTTTTCAGTATTGAGGTTTCTCTCAAGGTTTTGTCGTGGTCTGACAAATGTTCTGGTTGGGTCTACTTGTCATACCTCGTTATATTATTTACTCCCCACTCCGTGACATTACATTCTGTTCATGTTTCCCAATCGATTGTCTGTGCATTCTCATCTCATAGTTATTGTGGCTATGCTGGTTTAAGGATTCTCCGTTGGTTTATGCCTCGAATAAGGCTACAACTTCCTCTTACAGCATTCTTAAATTTTCTCTCTATTCAGACGTGGTCCCCCTCGTCTCTATTTAATGCACTCTCATCGATTCTTTATGAACACGTTATGTCAATGTTGTGGTCATGGTTCGAATATACTTCATGTATGTAATAGTCCCCCTTACCTCATCTTATGTCAGACCGTGAGTTGTTTCCCTTTTTGGGTACACCTCGTTTACTGTTATGGAGATTTGTTATTAATCTCTTTGGTTGGCATCACCCTGTTGGTATGTTCTTTCTTGTTACAATATTATGATGTTACTTCTGTACCCCTATTGCTAAGCGTCATTCGTCGGGCTATCCACCATACGCGAAAGTAAGTTTGGTAACACTCGCGTATTGGGATTGCCAGGCGTTGATTCTCAGCATTCCACCTTATACCTTTCGCCACTATACTTACGCTCATATGTACATATCACATTCTACAAATACAAAGTATTATAATAATAAAATTAGACATTGGATGTCATGCAGTTAATACATTTACAATAAAATATTCATCGTCGCTGCCTTTATGCACATATAGGATCCTGTTATTGTCCTGTGAAAGTTATGCACACGGAATTAAATTATCAGTGTTCAATGTTCATTGTGGTGCTGAAATGTTTGGCATTTCTTCTTTCTCATATGATTATTGACGTCTTCTGTATATCATGATATTGTCCTTTCTTCTCTATAGTGATTAAAACTTTTCACCAAGTTTGGACAATTTGTAAGTCCGTTCTGTAAAATTGCTGGAATTCACACGTATAAAATAGGAATTAATTAAGTTCGGTGGCCTAAATTTGTAGTGTGGCCATGGTGCGTCTGTCTGTGACTGTCTTTGCCATAGTTTGTAGGTTGGCATCTGGTTTATTAGACTGATCACCGGAAATGAATATCTGTAGTTGTGAAGCTGTCGTCGTTGTTAGTCGATTTCAAAAGGTGGATTCTGTAGATATTCGTTTGAAACAAAGTCAATATGGGTATATCTTACTGTTTGATACCTGAAATCACATGTTGAGTCTTACTGTTCTGCCGGTGACACTTTCCACGTTGAAGGACCTTTCATGTTGGTCTATACAATGGAGTGTGCTAGTATCATAGCGCTGGAGTCGTACAGCAGACAAGGCAACTCTGGAGTTACTCGATCTACAGATATAAAGTGGGTTACGGTTAAAATTAATTTTCCGAAGGGTGGGGATTTTCAAATTTCATGTTGAGATCATTTTGAGTGCTATCTCCAAACCTGCACTTGTACATGTGTGTATACATTCAATAGTTCAAATAATAATAATACACCATGTATAGTTTTGAAATGTAATCGTGCATGTTTGTATGCGTTTCTGCAATTTGTGTATATTTTCCAAAATATGTAGGGTAATTTGTTGCTGATGTTTGTCAGTAATTCCACCGACTGATGATTTACATGGTTCAGCGTAAGTATGTGTCTGAGTTGATTTGACATAGAGTTTATCAGTGGTAACAACAAACTTTGGTTCACCAGTAATGATGTAAGTATCAGACTTAGCTGGTTTGTCATAAGTAAGATCATCTGTGTTGCGTCATGATGATGTGTGACTAAAACTGTTAGTGAAGTCAGTTGTTTTGTATTTACCATGAGTAGTGCGAGTATAACAATCCACTGTGTGCACTTGGGCATGTGTGTAGTTAACAGGGAGTACAGGAGGTATAGTATGTACCATGATGATTTGTGATCTTTCCTTGCCCTTGTGACATGCTTGTTTTCTGCACCTTTTTTCTTGTGATGATACACACCAGTTTCTGTTTTTTCTTGTTGTGAGATGGTAATCACGTTGGTATGGTGTGGTACTTTGGTTTGTTCATCATGTTGTTGTATGATGAGTGGTGTAGTTAAGGCAGTGCTTGTTGTGGTGTTAACTTTTTGCCTTGTGTGAGTTTTGGACTCTGTGTAGTCTGTCACATTTAATACATTTCCAATTAATAAATCACAGCAAGGATTGTCTAATAAAGCACAAGTTACTCTGCCTGATAGGAATGGTGATTTTATATTGGCCCATGCCATAGGATATTTCTCTAATGTCCCTGAAACAGTTTTGCAATAGATGTACTCATCTAGGTAGTCTTTAGGATCAGCTAGGTTCTTCCGAAGACCGATAAGACAGGACCCTGTGTCGCGTACACATGTGCATATTGTGTCATTGATGTATCCTTCATGGAACGTTAGTTTTCCTAACGACAGTCTTGAGGTTTTGTTCATTTCCTCACTTTCTTGTTGAGTATTACCCTCTTTTAATAAGGAATGAGGTAGAGTGATGTTAACAACATTATTAAAATATGGTACAAAGTCTGATGGGTAAAACTCAGTATGTTCTGCATTTGCAGTGTTTGGTCTTGTTTTCGTTTCTGTGATGTTTACTTTTTCTAAGTTCTTTGCTGAAATGTCTGTTGTAATGATTATGGCTGCATTTGCTTTTGCTTTCTGTATTCTTTTTACTCCTTCACATTCGAAACGCCTGTGGCCATACGCAAGGCAAAAATGACATTTTGTTCTATATTTCCTTTGGTTTACCTTCCCCAGTTTTTGTGCTATAATAGTATTCAGGTATTCTTGATAAGTGGGATTCTTATCGCATATTCCATTTTCTGTATGTGGAGTGTTACAGTGTTTGCACAGTACTGGTTTTGTTTTCTGTGTTTTATTTTGACAATCTGTGGCTGCAGATGCTGTTGCTTTCACAGTACTCTTCTGTTGAGTGTTCTTAACCAGGTTCATACTTTGGTTGTAATATTCGCGGCATTTTTCTAGTAAGTTTTTGATAGGTTCTGTTTTGTGTTCTTCTAAATATTTTGCGCATTCGGCTGGGAGTGTTGCTTTTAATTTTTCCACTAAAAAGAAATTTATTACTCCTTGATTGTTGTCTGTATGTTTAATTTCCAATATTAGTTTTCTGAAAGATTCTTCTAATTCACTTATATACTGGGTGAATGACTTGCCTGTGGTTGGTTTCAAATTTTGTACCTCTACTTTTAGAGTCTCGAAAGAATTTATATAGTGTTTCAATATCCTTGTTTTATAATAGTCATAGTCTCTACTTGAGAACTCTGGTATGATCTCCGATAATTTTTTACGTTCTATTGGCACCTGCGATGTGTACCATATACTCCAATAATATTTTGGGATTTTGCAGTCTTGCATTTTCTTTTCAAATTTCTGTGTCCAATCACGTATTAGGTCATGATTTATATTACATTTTTCTTCGTCTTGTGTCCGTGTACCCATGAAAAAATCTTGTAACCCTCTGTAATGTTTTGTGCCCCAGAAGTCCGATAGATCTTGGAGGTATTCATCATCTGAACTCATTTTCTGTTAATTAATATTCAAATCTACTAATGATGGTATTTATACTGGCAAATCAAAGAATGCAGATTTGGGTATTTAGCAATCAAAATTAATCAACTTATCTTTATCTGCTGACTACTCGAACGCTTGATGTACAGGAACGTGATTCTCGTGCTGGTTACCGCTGACCTGGTCTGGTTACGTCGGTCGATTTGTAGACCTGAAACCTGCTGTGGAAAGAAATGATGTTATTTTCGTTCTGACTCTATTTACACATCTTTAATTTACAATTTCTTATACATATTATGCAATAGCTCTTCTTCTTTACAAAAGTAGCGTTCTTTTATGCAATTTACATGGGAATGTGGTTCATGTGTACTTCTGACACCATTATACCTGTCAGAGTCCTAACTATTAGCTCTGTCTAGTTCACTGGACTTAGACAGGCAAATTACAACATCTACGTAACATACACTAATAACACATGAATGCAATCGGAAAACTGGCAGGAGCTATCTCCTGAACAATCATTTATTACAATATATTACAGGCTGACAACATGGTCGCACTTCACGCTCAAACAATCGTTCAACACCAACAGCCACGCGTTAGCTCACAATGGCGATCTTTACACTATCGCCCGCATGATCATTCACAATCACAACTTCACATCATCCCGCACATATCACAGTTCGTACATTCCTCGAATATCAATACACAACGTTCATCTCCATCTATCAGTCACAACACTATCGTTCTATCGTTCTATCGCTCTCTAGATCTCCACACGTCCGTCTCTATTCGCTGCCTCACACACACTGCCTCTCCTCGTTGACCTTCCCACATCACGTGGCTCTGTTCACCGGCTTCTTGCCTGACCGTCCGCTAGCCAAGCCGTGGTGTCTCTTACTGCCCTTGACCTTAGCTATGCTTACCCTGACTCTCGCTTACATACCGGCACTTACATTCTTCCTTACATATAAGACCATGACACCAATGTTGAATGAGTAAGTGATGACAGAGACAGCTTTATCTCTACACCAACCTGACATCGGCAAATGCAAACCCTTCTCAGTGCTCAAACCACATAAACGCCTTGGTATCAGATTTAGAGATATAACACAGAGAATTCGCGAACCGATCAACCGGTACCCGGAGAAACGGAAATCGAGAACATATTCGAAATGGCAGTGTGCGTTTTCAGCATGAAACATGTACTTCTCTCAGATAACAACCAGGATTAGAAAATGTTGTGCTCTAAACTACTTCTTCTTCGTTCATCCGGAGTGTTTTTTCAGACGTAATTGCTGTGTGTCTGGTTAGGCACCCTTGAGCCGAAACCCTTAGGCCAACACATCCGACTTTAGCGTGCATTTTTTACCAGGTTAGCATTCCTGGGGAACTCTCACTGTTGTTGTGCCGTCTAAATCCTAGACTGGTCAAGTTAGAACAGTCGAAGACTTCACGGTCAGCCCTCAAGGGAAGGCAGGGGCAGTCCATGGGCATCTTCCGCCATCCAAGGAGGCTTCTATAACTGCAGAGCCGACATATAGTGCTCTGGTGCTGGGTTCACCCAAGAAATCGCCACGTCCTGCACATGGCTGCTTAAATTCCTCACTTCCATGTATTGGGCATTTCGTTCGTCCCTGGCTGTTCCTCGCACAGACCAGGAACGATCAGTCTGCAGAAGACGTCCACTCAGCAAGCTTTCGCTTCGAACTTCCACGTAATGGATTCGCTAACCAATCGTTTCATATCGTGTTAGTGTGACGTTTTCTACCTTAGTTTGCATGACATCCACTCTGCATCTTATCACTTCGGACTTCCACGTAATGGATTCGCTAGCCAATCGTTCCATTTCGTGTTAGTGAGACGTTTTTACTCAATGAGTTCTAGTACAGACTTGCATCGTAACCACTTCGTGCGATTAGGACGCTTTTCCACCTTTAGTAACGCTCACGAGGTAGGCTACATGTGCTGCCGGCTCAGCATCTTACCTCTATGCAGCAGAGAGCGAGTAACGGCCAGACTCTCTCATCCGGGGATCCCTCTTATCCCTCGGATGAGAGCCTTCGAACAAATTTCTGGACCAAGTATGTAGCACGCTTAGCATCTCACCTCCATTTTGCAATGGGTGAGTATCGGCCCGGCTTTCACATCCGGGGGATGTTGACTAAGAGACGTTCAGTCATATCCCTCAACGGAGAGCCTCAGGGTATGTGTCCGGACCAAGAATTAGTGGCATCGTGCGCCTGATTCGGTCTTTGACTGCTATCCTCAGTCTACCTGCAGAGCAGCAGATTGTGTATCTCTTGGTCTGGTCCCTAGCCCAATGCCTGTCTGACACGTAGTTGTGCTTCCGTCGGCAATGCCCTTGGGGTCATTGGGACACGCAAGCCCCTCTACCACGACAAGGTGGAAACACGTCAGGGGGGTGCTCTATATACTATATGGAACAACGCAAGGAGAACGGAAAGATTGAACGTCTCGAACTCACGGCAGGGGAAAGCACCAGGAGTCATGACCCAGGCGGGCCCGTCCCCAGAAAGTGCCAAGAAGGTAACGGGCCTGACAATTCTGGGAATTTTGAATGTTTCTGACGATAAGAAATCTCCTGTCGTGGAAGTTCCGCGGTGGGTTTTTATCACTGAAAACTTAGGCCTCGGCAACAATCAAAACAAATAAACAAATGAATAAATTAGTCCACAGTAGGAACCGGTTGTGTGTGAAGTGCGATGACCACAACATTTTGAGGGCGGAGTACACGGATGAATATGTGGTCAGACTTTTTGTCCCATAGCGGACAACGAGAGCCGGAGCAGGACTCTAGTCCGACAGCACTCTTGCCATAGTTCCCGTAATGCCATAACCGTTACACCGCCTTGCGTGTTTGACTACAATCAGGGAGCATAAGATGTGGGTTACTGAAGTGTGGGTCTTCGGGAGACTCGGTCGAGATTCACATGTGAGAAAAAATAAAAAATAAAGACAAGTAACAAAGTTGTAGAAAAATTAAATAGGTGCTTCTGAAAGAAATAACAATGAGAAAGATAGGCTACATTGGTCATATCATTATTTTTTTTTTAAAGATCGCCACTGTGAACTCAAACGTAGTTCAAACAAATGCTACTACCCCTAGTCGTTGCCATCACTGGACGAGCACTGGACTGATTTTATGTGTGGATTAGCTTCCCCTATTACCAGTGTCCCTCGCCGTCAGGCAAATCTACTCCGACTCTTGAGGTACTTGTAATTTACGATACCGAGTTTTAGTCCAACTGACTGGCGTAGGTGGTGAACCCGCTATCTCTCTATCACCATACCGGAATTTTAAGGGCCAGCGATTTTATCTATTCGGCCATGCCTGACTTAAGTCACATCAAATAAGCATAACAATCTCCTTCAATCAAACCATAATAGAGGGTCCGGAGTAGATCTTTTATTTATTATTTTATTTATTTATTTGTGTGGGCACTCGTTCCCTTTGAGCTCAAGCGTAGTCCTTACACGCCATTTCCTGCAGCACTGGGCTATATTTTGCTTGTGGATTAGCTTGTACTTGTAATTTACGTCCCCAAGTCAAGGACGAGCAGTCAACATTTGAGTCCAACTGATCGATGTAAGGTTTGAACCCCCTACCTCAGCATCAGCACACCGGAAATTTAAGAACGAGCGCTGTTACCCTTCTTATGTTACAGCTTTTGGTTCAGACAGACTAGGTTCATCACACAGTGTTGACTGTTGCTTATAACAAAAGAAAGGATGTATACTCCCGGCCCCTTGATGCCAGGGTAGTGGACCGAACGTCTAACCTTCTCGGATAAGACTGATAAACTCGAAGGCCGCGTGTGCAGGTCTTGAACGTTGGTAATAATACATTGAGAAGAGCAGGCCTAATAGAACACTGCCTAGGCAAATTGTCCAACTTAGAAAAGATATCCACGAAAAATGTATAACGTGTAATTCTACTATACACATTTGGATTCTCGGATATCGAGCACTGTGCTGAAATTCTCCTTGTATGATCTATGGAAGGAGGCTGATACACTTTGTGATATATCTGTGTGCCATGAAGTTCACGCACTGTGCTGAAATTCTCCCTATGTGATCTATGGGAGGAGACTCGTGGAGTTATCTGTGCGCAATGAATGTCATCCTTTACAAACCAGTCTTTGAAGGAAAAGTTGACTGCAAAAGAACTACAGGTCTACAAATAGACAGACAATATCAACATATCACGCAGATACAACATAACCGAGTGCCCCACAAGGACTCAGGACATGAACTGCCGATCCTCTACTATCTGACACCTTCAATGCGCAGACGGCATTGATATCTGGTCTTGCGCTATCATAAAATATGTGCGCAAAGGATAAAAATGTGTAGGCTAAAGACAGCTTAAGGGAACATCGGTGCCAACATTATACCGGAGCTGGACAGCGGCTCTACCATTTACTCTACAAGAGGAAACAAACTAAAAACACCACAGGCCTTTTCCCCACTCCTCAAGTCAGATTGGACATACCGTGGTAGATTCATATTTTTGTAGACCGGTTGGCCCTGGGTGGATGATGACGTCATTTTCACATCGCTCGCCTTTACTCTCCAAGACAAATCATGGTACCCAGTTTAGGGCGTGTCGATCTGGGAGCTCACGTCACTATTACAAAATCAAATCCGTCCCGGTGAGACGCGAACCCATGACGACTGGGTTGGTAAGCGAGCGTCAAGCCACTACTGCCGGGGCTTCCGAGACAGATAATCATTTTGTATTTTTATTGTTATTGTTGTTTATTATTGTTGTTGTTGTTGTATCATATTGTTTATTTAAAGAAGACCCTGTTGAGCTTGACTCTAGTCCGACTTTGTGAAGACACATGAAGAGTGTAGCATAGGTGGGAGCTCAATTGAAATACCACTACTTTTATCGTTTCTTTACTTATTCAGTCTCTCGGTAGAGATTTGTTCGCAGCAGACGAGCATAATCTCCGGCGGGCCTATTCTCGCTGGTCGCGAGATCCGCACAGTGGAAGGATGGGAGATTTGCTTGCAAATAGACAGGCAATATCTCCTGCGGTAGCTATGGCGGGCCTATTCCCGCTGGTCGCGGGGACCGCTAAAAGTCAGGTGGGGAGTCTGACGATAGTGCACGCTTTACACAGGTCCGGACACTTGTGATCGACAGATGTGCGCGCCCTTATGGTCCGGGCTCGTACATGGCCCTCACCTGTGGGACATGGCTGAACGCCTCTAAGCCGGGTCCCTTGGGTGTCAGGGTCTGGCCATAACTCGCCACCTGCTCGTGGTGGCGAGGTCTCGGAGGATTGACGCTGAGCCGCCAGCGTCTGCAGCCTACCTTGTGCCAGACGTATTGGTTACCCATCCCTCTGGAATACACAAGACTAGGTCGAGAGAGAGGTCATGTCGTTTGGGCGCCACATGATTCTCTGAAGCTCTACCCAGGCATTGTGATGGAATATTGGCCACATTCCAACTCACACACTTTGGTCTGTCAAGACTGCAAGGTGCCACTCACAGTATTATGTTTATTACTAATATTATATGTACTTTTATTATGGTGTTTGTTATTATAGTTATGATTATTACTATCTTTATTGTTATTTTTATGGTGTTTATGATTATTATGTTTATTATTATCATGATGCGATGAGATTATTATGGTGTTTATTATTAGTATTATCGTTATGTGTATTACTGTTATTATTAGTGTTATTGTTATTGTTATTATTATTATTATTGTTATTATTATTATTATTCAGCGTTCCGAGAGATTGAGGTTCATTGCTGCAGATTCATTATTATTATTATTATTATTATTATTATTATTATTTTTATTAATTATGTACCCTCTTCTTGTAGAACTTTCACCCCACAACAGCCTTTTGAATCTTATCTTTGGCATAAGGCAAATGTCCTTCCTCTATTGTTGTCAAGTGTAAATTATCTTTCATATCTTATCTATCTACACTGTGGTCGTAATCTTCTCTGCTTCACATGTGGTACAGGATTTTGTCCATTAATTATGATGATGTTTGTCAGTCAAGTATAATGATGTGTGTCCATCAAGTATAATGGTGTTTGTCCATCAATTATGATGATGTTTGTCCATCACGTATGATGTTTTTTTCCATCAAGTATGATGTTTTTCCATCAAGTATGATGATTTTTGTCCATCAAGTATAATGATATCTTCAGAGATAGTGCTTCTAATGTACACTCCCCTCCACTGTTTACTTTCCTAGACATTTATGTCTGTTGACAGGCCCAAAATATGTGATTTTTTTTTTCCAACTTTATTTCTCTAATTTCTTACACGCTAAGTTCATGTTGAATAGAACTTCAACACGAAATATTTAATTATTACTGTTATTATAATCATTATAATATTCCCTCAAATTTTCCTCCTTTGTATTCCGTTTCCAGTTTTTCCTCTTCTTCTACAGTATACCCGTCCTCTATTCCTGTAGGATATTTTTTTCTTTTACCTTCGCGTTTGGAAGAGACACGTAGAGCCAGCTTTGGAGCTTGCTTCATTCATGGTGGTATTCATGGCCTGAAACATTCAATCAATCCATCTTTTATAGGGGTGAGCTCTCATTTTGTCTCTGTCTCTGTCTCTGTCTGTCTGTCTGACTCTGTCTGTCTGACTGTCTCTCTCTCTCCCCCCTCTCTCTCTCTTTCTCTCTCTCTCTCTCTCTCTCTCTCTCTCTCTCTCTCTCTCTCTCGCATGTCTTTTGTTTCCACTTCGCTTCGCTTGCCCAGCATCCGTCAATCTCTAGTTTACGTTAAATATTTGCCACTTCCTGCCTGTAATGCTAGCAGTTCCAAAGGATTATATTTTTGCTTTTTCATTTGATCCAAGACTCGATGGTTTTTGTATTTTTATTGAAAGAATAACGCCCAAACACAGCATGATAAACGTATAGTGTGAAAAAAAACTAAGGGCAATTTATGCATTTTCTAATGCACTGACAATCTTAGACAGGTTCTCAATTGCTGTAGAGACAGAAACATGTTTTGCATTTTTTTTTTAATTTTTCGGAAATAATTGTTATTAATAGAAGAAATAAGTAACCTGTTGTTATCATTGGACAATACTCATCATCATCATCATCATCATCATCATCATCATCATCATCATCATCATCATCATCATCATCTTTTAGCGTGTGTTTTCCCGACGTTCACACTCATCACAGTCTACAAGACAGGGCTGACCATTCGCCTGTTGTCTCGTCTCTTCTATGGTGCAGTTCAAGGTATCTATAGTTTCCTGTTTCCACTTTTGGATTCACAATACAAGAATCGTATCTTCTATTACTTTCAACTCCATCATCTCTTTATCCAGAAACTGTATATTCTTTAACCGCACTTCTATTCCATCATCTCTTTATCCAGAAAACGTATCTTCTATTACCGCACATTTTGCTCCACCATCTCTTTATCCAGAAACCATATATTCTATTACTCATTTTCCCTTGCCTTCAACTGCTCCCTGAAGAATAGTTTCCGACAAGAACCATGGCGAATTTACGACCAAGTCTAGTAATTTATCGACCGGTCATTTCTGACGGGGGCGGATCTGTCAGGTCGGAGATTTCTTGGACATCTTATCCATATAGATAGAGATACACCTGAAACCTTTGTAACAGATGTCAGAATTGACAGGCAAATGCGCACGACGAAACAAAGACATAAGCTGGCTTAGAGGTCTTCGTATCAGAAGTGGCCAAGCAGTCGAGCGCTATGAATGTCGTGGGTTTGTGACTAGACTATACTGTTCAGGCCTTCTAGAGCAAAGGAGTTGGTGCTTTTTGCCTTGAACTGGACAGACGGATTGCTGGGGAGAGTCCGAGCCAGGTGGAATACAACCCAGTGCAGTGGGAGTTGACTCTATCGCATGTAACCTTTAGCCTTGATGGCTTACACAAATGACATCATCAGATCAAGGCCAGCGATTAAGCCTGAAACTGGTAATCTTGTGAAATAACAACCATATTCACCCATGATTATCGGCATGACACATGATGATGAGTGCTCTTTGATAGCAATAACATACAGTGGCGGAGAGGCCATGGTGTCAATGTACCATATAATAGACCCTTGATGAAATGCTCTGCCCCCGCCTTCTTTTTTTTTTGCCCCTGAAATATTAGGCGATACGTTTAAATGTTAATGACCTTCCGGTAGCCTTGACTCCAGGGAAACAACACGTGAACTGATACAGTGACAAAGGATAATATATCGCCACATGTGACCTTCCATTTGGACAGAAGAACAATATATCGCCAAACTAGGTTTATCGTGTTATTTGTTTTGTTTCGCGGTATCTTCCACAATTTCAGTACTCTTTGAACGGAAATTAACATGATAATACTTGTTCATGTGTTTGCGTACCATGTTTGGTCCAAACCTAATTTGTGTTTGGCAGTGGATCAGTTAAGACCCATCCCGCCACTGCGTCTATATATAGTCGTTCTTCAAAAAAGGCATTTGGTCTCGACTGGATATAACACAAAATACGTTGAAGTCCGTACGTATCTGTAGCATTATTAAGCCAGGACGCTGCTTCTACCCAGGACAGCTTTCGGAATCCCATATTGAGCAATCGCAGGCCTCATAAAAAACATCAAACACACACATCGGTCGGCCATTTTCCAACCATGAAAGATTGGCGCGAACTGTTCTGGCCAGCTACCAGATGTGCCTCGTCTGCAGCCCGCGTCCGTTTGAAAATCGATTTCCTTTTTTGTGTTCAAATGTATGTCGTAACCGACGGCTGTGTTTGTATGTTTGTTAATTGCTCTTTATGTAGTTAACGCCTGGTGTATGGCTTGCCAATTAGATGGCGCAAGTTTTAATTAAACTGCATGAGAAGCCACTTCATGTGGCAATACTGTCCCGTGTTTCAATAAAACACGCATATGTAGTCAGTTCACTATTCGCGAATAGTAAACTCTAAATAATGGCCACGGGGTAACTGCGTACGTAAGCCCCTATGTCCCTATTTAATAATAATAATAATAATAATAATAATAATAATAATAATAATAATAATAATAATAATAATAACAACAATAACAACAACAGCAACAACAATTGCAATGATAATAATAATAAAGTGTTTACGACATCTACTGTGGGTACAGTCAGAGCACATAATCATTGATTCCATACCCACATGGAAGATATCGACTGTAGGTGATGTCAGAGAATACGGTCATTGATTTTTTACCCACATGGAAGATGACAAGTACTATCAGGGCCAAACAATCGACACTTCCTGTCCAGAACAATCCATAACCAGGACGGAAACTCCCTGCCAGCGCACGAAAAGAGGTTCTTGAAGTGACCATATATTCCCACAAACTGCTTCTCCAAAGTGGCAGCCAAGTAAGCGCAGTCACTAACCCGTGTCCGAAACGCTCCTGACATTATCAGCGAGCTCGATGTCATTTGACTACAATACTGTATGACTAAACAGAGTTGAGGACACTATCGTATGTCTAAACAAAGTTGAGGACACTGCCAAATGTTTAAACAAAGTTCAGGACACTATTGTTTGTCTAAGCAAAGTTGAGGACACTAAGGTATGTCTAAACAAAGTTGTGGACATTACCATATGTCTAAACAAAGTTGTGGACACTGCCATATGTCTAAACAAAGTTGTTGACACTGCCATATGTCTAAACAAAGCTGTTGACACTGCCATATGTCTAAACAAAGCTGTTGACACTGCCATATGTCTAAACAAAGTTGTTGACACTGCCATATGTCTAAACAAAGTTGAGGAACTACAACGTATCCGAATTTATTTGAAACTCTACTATGTGTCCGAATATATTTGAGGATCTACCATTTATCCAAACGTATTGTAAAACTACCACATGTCCGAACATATTTGAGGAACAACACTATATCCAAACATATATGAGGAACTACCATATATCCAAACTTATTTAAGGAACTACAATATATCCGAACATATTTGGGGAACTACCATATGTCCAAACTTAACTATAGAACTACTGTATGTCCGAACATATTTGAGGAACTACCGTATATCCGAAAATATTTGAGGAACTAAAATATATCCGAACATATTTGAGGAACTAAAATATATCCGAACATATTTGAGGAACTACTATATATCCGAACATATTTGAGGAACTACCATATGTCTAAACAAATATGACATATGTGGAACTACCATTTATCGAAAAGAAAGTGTATTACCATATACCCAAACACATTAGGAGGACATTATCGTATACCCAAACACATAAGGAGGAATGTACCATATACCCAAACAAATATGAGACCATTACCATATGACTGAACATATATAAGGAAACTACCATGTACCCTAACAAATAGCAGGCCACTACAATAAGATATACTATGCACTACAACATCTACTAAAATCAAATGCGCTATCTCGTAACACCAAAATCACAATATACAAAACACTGATCAGACCAGTTGTGCTGTATGGCTCTGAAACCTGGAGTACAACGAAAGGAGATGAAGCCTTGTTTACAAACCTTTGAGAACAAAGTTTTAAGACGCATCTTTGGACCCTTAGGGATACACAAAGTGGAGAGTGGAAAAGAAGAAGTAACAAAGACATTTATGATCTGTTTAAGTCCCCACTAATCACTGGTATCATTAAGGTTAATAGACTGCAAAGGCTGGGGCATATAAAAAGAATGGAAGATAATAGGGAAACAAAACTCTCTTACACTCAGGAAATAAATGACCGTAGACCCCGAGGTAGACCAAGAAGACGGCGGAGAGATAATATATATACAGACCTACAAGCACTTGGAATCAACGACTGGCAAGAGAAGGTCAACCAGAGAGACGAATGGAGACGGATTGGATCTGCAGCAAAGAACCTCAATGGCTCGGAACGCTGAAGAAGAAGAAGACTATAGCAACAACAAAAGCGTTGTGCTTAAACTAATATGAGAATACACCCGGTTACATTTCAACGCACTACCACATGACCAGCTACCGCAGTGACGCAGTAGTTAGCATGCCTGCTTTCTGTCTGTTGTTCGTGTTCGAATTCATATTCCCGCAGTTGTCTATACACATTGAACACTGGCTATGTGAGGTAAATAAATTCATTGGCATTCATAGAAGGTGAAGAAAGGTGTAGAAATTCGAGGACACACCAGAGAAAAGAAACGTTGAATGAAATAGTGGCCACCCTAGGATTCGAACCTGCCACCTCAAGTGACCGATGTAACAACAACGAATACCAGCCTGGTTTATCGGTGCGCTGCGGACAACAGACTATGTGCTCAGTCTCAACCAGCCAGCACATAGTGGTAGCGACAGTGACAACCACCGCATCACATTTCTTCTGCAGTTCAACTGATGGCAATGTTTTCGGTAAGTCCCTATTATTCATTTGTGATGTTGGCCTTTCCGTTTCGTAATGTTTCTGTTTCTTGTGGGTATTTCTATTATTTATTCTTCTTCTGTTATGTATCTCGTATAGAAGAATTGTCCTTCAACAAACTGAACATATATAAGGAAACTACCATGTACCCTAACAAATAGCAGGCCACTACAATAAGATATACTATGCACTACAACATCTACTAAAATCAAATGAGCTATCTCGTAACACCAAAATCACAATATACAAAACACTGATCAGACCAGTTGTGCTGTATGGCTCTGAAACCTGGAGTACAACGAAAGGCCAACATCACAAATGAATAATAGGGACTTACCGAAAACATTTGTGATGTTGGCCTTTCCGTTTCGTAATGTTTCTGTTTCTTGTGGGTATTTCTATTATTTATTCTTCTTCTGTTATGTATCTCGTATAGAAGAATTGTCCTTCAACCAACACTCGCCAAGCTGTCCTTTCTTTTGCTATCTCCTCCAGCCCATGCCATACCTCCACATATTTTCATCTCTGTCTCTGGGATTTCCCTTCATATACTCATATATTAGAACTTCACCCTTTTTTGCCATCTAATTCGTTTATGGGGAAGGTCCAATGAAAGGCGGTCCTACTTATACTATTGTCACAGTTTCTCGTTGTATGTGTACAACACCAGTATCCTTCCTTCACTTCTTGCTTCACTGGAATCTGTCTTGTTCACTCCCAATAAAGACTGCATCAAACACAGGTTCTGAAAGGCAAGAGAATAGACTTATTTGCAACTGCTTTTATCCCAGATGGCCCTGTCCCTTGCCGAGTGGCGCCCAGCCAAAAGCGTCGCATCAAGCACAAACTCCGTAGCTCCAGTGACAACCCCAAGGAGTCTCCGAGAAAACTGCACTCGTGAACCGAACGTCGTAGGCGGGAATCGAACTGACAACCTTCGGAGCGAGAGGCACGCGGCGTAACCACTTCGCCATGGAGGATACCATGCAGATTCCATATAGATTCCATGCAGATTCCATACAGATTCCATCGTACCATTCTATCCCTTCTGTTCTGCACAAGCGGCAGGCAATAATTGTGTGTAGTCTATCAGCAATGGTTTTAGTCTTACTCTGTGTATCTGATATATACTGCAATGCTGATTTAACGTCGAAGCGGTTATTCTCAACAAGGAATCAACATTGGAGGACGATACATCAATAACATTAGATATGCCGATGATACAGTCTGGATTGCAGACAATGAACAGGACCTGCAACATTTAGTAGATGCGGTTGTTGCACACACTGAACAACTAAGGTTAGAACTGAATATTAAGAAGACACCGATTATGGTCGCCACTGGGAAGAAGGAAATCCCACAATATGATATACGAGTAAATGGGCATATTCTTAAGCACGTGAATCGATACAGTTATCTCGGCACAGTCATAACATCTGATGGGAGATGCCTTGAAGAAATTAGAACAAGAATTTCCATGGCGAAGGTAGCCTTTTGCAAGATGAAAATCATACTGACCAATAAAAAGATATTAATTGAAACAAGAAAAAGAGTGTTGAAGTGCTACATAGAACCTATACTTTTGTATGGATGTGAAGCGTGGGCAATGAGCAGTCAAGCTGAAAAACAGCTGATGGCTGTGGAAATGTGGTTTCTGATGAAAATGCAAAGAATACCATGGACAGACAGAAAAATCAATGAAAAAGTCCTTCAAGAAACAAATGACGATCGTAAACTGATTAAAGACATTAGATGTAGACAGTCAAAACTTTTTGGGCATGTTATGAAAAGAAATGAATTGGAGAACTTGGTGACAACTGGCAAGATCGAAGGGAAGAGACCAAGGGGAAGACCGAGAAGTGAATATCTGGATGGCTTGACCACGTGGTATGGTCGAAACAAGAACATTGATCTGATCCACGACTCTGGTGGTCGAGTGAGATGGCAGAACATAACAGCCCACGCTTATCGGCACGGCACATGATGGATGGATGGTTATTCTCAGTTGTTCATATTCTGTATTTATCATTTATTGCATTTGAACATGTAAAAATATCGGTTGTTTATAGCTGTTAGAGAGCTGGTTGTAGAGCGTTATAAAGAGTTGCAATTCTTCTTTGTCTTCTTCTGCTGCTGCTTCTTCTCCTCCTCCTACTTCTTTTTCTTCTTCGTTGGAAATGTTTGTTTTAGCGTAATTGCGTTGCGTCTGTTTACAGCAGAACTGCAATACTTGCGGCCTTTCCGCTGACTTCGTCAAGGATTTATTGGCTGGGTTAGCCTCCTCGGGAACTGCTGAAACAATCAACATGATCATCATTAATTTCATCATCATCAACATTATGCAGTGCCATCTCCGTACACAAGATGTGTCGTATCCAGTGCCAGCTTCTTTTCTTTACCTCTTTGTTCACATCATGTGTCTAGTTCTCTCCATGAGCTCTACATTGGTCACTCTGTCATACCATATGAACCCCACTATTCTTCAGTTTGTCTAATTCTCTCCGTGAACTCTACATTGGTGGCTCTCGTACCAAATTATTCCCCCCTCCCGCAATATTCTTCGGTTTGTCTAGTTCTTTCCATGAGCTCTACATTGGTGACTCTGTCATACTATAAGAGCCCCACTAATCTTCGGAGGTACCAGTTAGTAAATTTGTGTTGGTAATCCCTGTAGTCGCTCTCCATGCTCCTCACCCATACAGAAGTACCTAGTTAACATTCAAGTGAAACAAAATAGCGTGGTGCAAAGTTTAACTTCCTTTGCCTTCCACAAATTGCCTAGTGCTATGAAAACTTACCTGTTGTATTCTTATATTTGTATCTCTATCTGTTCCCCTATTGCTGTCCACATAGATGTATGTTTCCGCCTCGGGACTTGACGCTAAACCAAGGAAGATTTTGAACTTGTTGCATTCATTTTCTGTGCTTCTCCATCATACAATAGATATCTAAATAAGTTACAAGAATATTCAAAGTTAAAGATTCATGATAACGCAATGCAGTTGTGACCTCATGCTCCTACAGGTTCATCGCTACTTATTACAAGAATATTCACTGTTAAACATTCATGATAACATAATACAGTTGTGTCCTCATGCTCCTACAGATTCATCGCTACTTATTACAAGAATATTCACAGTTCCAACGCTGCGGGATTTACTGAGGAAGGGATCCGAGCAATTATGGACTGTATGGCTCGATGTGCAAATGAGGATGGTCTATCGACCAACTAACTAACTAACTAATATTCACAGTTAAAGATTGATGACCTCATGCTCCTACAGGTTCATCGCTACATAGCTAGGACAGCTTCGTGTATCATGTAAACGGGACAGAATATAAATAATACAGAAGTGTACAGCTACCTGCATGTACATGACGCTACATCATTATTTCTGAATCATTCCTCGAGATCTTTCGGTTGATGCCTTACAATTCAAACACCCGTAATCCCCATGGCGATTCCTCATAAGAAATGAATCACAAAGTCTACTGTAACTGGTGAGAGGGTTGGAGTCACGTATGATGCGTTAGCAATTGTCTAACCCATCGAGACATTTCTACTAGAAATATTACATCACAAGATTGTGTTTGTTGCTGCATCTCAGTATAGAAGTGGAGGCGTACAGAAGTCAAACGTGCAGAGACACTTTTCTAGAAATGTAAACATCCACATCTCATTATTTTGTTCCACACTTTAGTGTAGAAAATGACAAACAAAATCGAACTGTATAGAAGACGCCGTGGGTCCAAAAGAAGAACACTACGATATCTGATCCTTCTCTACATTCAAGTATTGGGGAGGGAAAAATTAAACAGCCCAGCAAAGGAAGATATTTTGTGGTAGATGTATAGAACCTCGATATCATATTTCCTTCTTCATCGAACTGAGGGACTGCATCATAAAGGCAGCTATACAACAAGGGAGATTTTCTACAACACCATATCAGTTCACAGACACACAACTACAGTCTCACGTGAAGGAGATGATTCATAAAGACAGAAGCCCATCTCTGTTGCCATGATGTCAAACTACACAAATATAGTTTCAAATGAAAGAGAGGAGTCATAAAGACAACGATACAACAATAGCCCATTTTTGTTGCATCGTATCAAAATACACAAAACCACCGTGTCTTTTTGTCCTCTACACTCGAGAATAAGAAATGGGCAACAAAGAAATCTTATTGTTGTATTTAACAGGACAGAAATTGCTGAATGTCTATCAACGCCAATCCTCATTGCGGATGATGATGTTCACTAGTCATTTCTGTATCGCATCAGCTTTACAGCCATCACTACACAGTTCTATGTTTATGGGTTAGTTTTCATACTGTACTGTTCACGGAACTGGATACATTCGCAAAGTGTGGATTAAGGGCGCAGAGACACATCTGTAGGTTTGGAGGCACACATGTGGATGCATCTTTGGGCTGAGCATCAACTTGTGGTTGCTGCAGGGACTGTTTGTTGGAGAAGTCACGCTCACTGGTGCAGATGGAACAGCTGAGGTGAGTAGATGTGTTTGTGGAATGAGTGAATGTCATAAAGGGATATACACCATGTTAGAAAATTTTCTTGTTGTTGTTGTTGTTGTTGTTGTTGTTGTTGTTGTTGTTGTTGTTGTTGTTGTTGTTGTTGTTGTTGTTGTTGTTGTTATTGTTGTTGTTGTTATTGTTGTTGTTCTTCTTCTTCTTCTTCTTCTTCTTCTTCTTCTTCTTCTTCTTCTTCTTCTTCTTCTTCTTCTTCTTCTTCTTCTTCTTCTTCTTCTTCTTCTTCTTCTTCTTCTTCTTCTTCTTCTTCTTCTTCTTCTTAGTTTTCTTCTTCTTCTTCTTCTTCTTCTTCTTCTTCTTCTTCTTCTTCTTCTTCTTCTTCTTCTTCTTCTTCTTCTTCTTCTTCTTCTTCTTCTTCTTCTTCTTCTTCTTCTTCTTCTTCTTCTTCTTCTTCTTCTTCTTCTTCTTCTTCTTCTTCTTCTTCTTCGTCTTCGGCTGCGGCTGCTGCTGCTGCTGCTACATTTCTTTCTTCCGCCTCCTACTACACCTTCTTTTTCTTTTCTTCTTGTTCTTCGTTCTCTTCCTGCTCCTCCTACACCCCCCCCCTTTTTTACTTCTTCTTTTTCTTCTTCTGCTACCTACCGTTTATACCCACCTTTCCAATGAAGACATTCCTATCTTTGTTTCACCTCAGGCAGCACCTTCCGTTTCCTCAACAAATTCTTCACCTCCGTACATAGCTCAATTCCGTGTCCTCACCAAACCCTTCATATCAGTACATAACTCGCTAGCGTGTGCTCGCTAAACTCTCCACCTCAGCACATAACTCACTTCCGGGTCGTCACCAAGCTTTTTCACCTCAGCACATAACTCACTTCCGGGTTGTCATCAAACTGTTACAACTCAGCACATAACTCACTTCCGTGTCGTCACCACACTGTTTCACCTCAGCACAAAACTCACTTCAAGGTTGTCATCAAACTGTTTCACCTCAGCACATAACTCACTTCCGGGTTATCATCAAACTGTTTCACCTCATCACGTAACTTACTTCCGGGTCGTCACCACACTGTTTCAGCTCAGCAAATAACTCACTTCCGGATCGTCACCAAGCTGTTTCACCTCAACACATAACTCACTTCCGGGTCGTCATCAAACTGTTTCACCTCAGCACATAACTCACTTCCGGGTTGTCATCAGACGGTTTCACCTCAACACATAACTCACTTCCGGGTTGTCATCAAACTGTTTCAACTCAGTACATAACTCACTTCCGGGTCGTCACATATCTGTTTCACTTCAGCACAAGACTCACTTCAAGGTTGTCATCAAACTGTTTCACCTAAGCACATAACTCACTTCCGGGATATCATCAAACTTTTTTACCTCAGCACATAATTCACTTCAGGGTTGTCATCAAACTGTTTCACCTCAGCACATAACTCACTTTCGGGTTGTCATTAGACTGTTTCACCTCTGCACATAACTCACTTCCGGGTCGTCACCAAACTATTTCACCTCACCACATAACTCACTTCCGGGTCGTCACATATCTGTTTCACTTCAGCACAAGATTCACTTCAAGGTTGTCATCAAACTGTTTCACCTAAGCACATAACTCACTTCCGGGATATCATCAAACATTTTCACCTCAGCACATAATTCACTTCCGGGTTGTGATCAAACTGTTTCACCTCAGCACATAACTCACTTCCGGGTCGTCACCAAACTATTTCACCTCAGCACATAACTCACTTCCGGGTCCTCAGCAAGCTGTTTCACCTCAACACATAACTCACTTCCGGGTCGTCATCAAACTGTTTCACATTAGCATATAACTCACTTCCGGTTTGTCATCAGACGGTTTCACCTCAGCACGTAACTCACTTCCGTCTCCTCACCAAGCTGTTTCACCTAAGCAAATAACTCACTTCCGGGATATCATCAAACTTTTTCACCTCAGCACATAATTCACTTCCGGGTTGTCATCAAACTGTTTCACCTCAGCACATAACTCACTTCCGGGTCGTCACCAAACTATTTCACCTCAGCACATAATTCACTTCCGGGTTGTCATCAAACGGTTTCACCTCAGCACATAACTCACTTCCGGGTCGTCATCAAACTGTTTCACCTCAGCAAATAACTCACTTCCGGGTGGTCATCAAACTGTTTCAGCTCAGCACATAACTCACTTCCGAGTCATCTCCAGACTGTTTCACCTCAGCACATAACTCACTTCCGGGTCGTCACCAAACTGTTTCACCTCAGCACACAACTCACTTCCGGGTGGTTACCAAGCTTTTTCACCTCAGCTCATAACTCACTTCCCGGTTGTCATAAAACTGTTTCACCTCAGCTCATAACTCACTTCCGGGTGGTTACCAAACTGTTTCACCTCAGCACATAACTCACTTCCGAGTTGTCATCAACCTGTTTCATCCCAGCACATAACTCACTTCTGGATCGTCACAAAGCTGTTTCACTTCAGCACATTATTCACTTCCGGGTCGTCACCAAACTGATTAACCTCAGCACATAACTCACTTCCGGGTCGTCACCAAACTGTTTAACCTCAGCACATAAGACACTTCTGGGTCGTCACCAAATTGTTTCTCCTCAGCACATAAATACTTCAGGGTCGTCACCAAACTGTTTCACCTAAGCACAAAACTTAGTTCCAAGTCGTCTCCAAACTGTTTCACCTCAGCACATAACTCACTTCCGGGTTGTCTTCAAACTGTTTCACCTCAGCACATAACTCACTTCCGGGTCCTCATCAAACTATTTCACCTCAGCACAAAACTCCCTTGCGGATCCTCACCAAACTGTTTCACCTCAGCACATAACTCACTTCCGGGTTGTCATCAAATTGTTTCACCTCAGCAAACAACTCACTTCCGGCTTGTCATCAAACTGTTTCACCTCAGCACATAACTCACTTCCGGGTTGTCATCAAACTGTTTCACCTCAGCACATAATTAACCTCCGGATCGTCTCTAAACTGTTTCACCTCAGCACATAACTCACTTCCGGTTCGTCACCAAACTGTTTCACCTTAGCAAATAGCTTACTTCCGGGTCCTCACCAAGCTCTTTCACCTCAGCACATAACTCACTTCCGGGTCGTCACCAAACTGTTTCAACTGAATACATAACTCACTTCCGGGTCGTCACCAAACTATTTCAGCTCAGCGCATAACTCACTTCCGGGTCGTCTCCAAACTGTTTCACCTCAGCACATAACTCACTTCCGGGTCGTCACCAAATTGTTTCACGTCAGCACACAACCCACTTCCGGGTGGTTACCAAGCTTTTTCACCTCAGCACATAACTCACTTCCGGGATGTCATCAAACTGTTTCACCTCAGCACATAACTCACTTCCGGGTGGTTCCCAAACTGTTTCACCTCAGCACATATCTCACTTCCGAGTTGTCATCAAACTGTTTCATCCCAGCACATAACTCACTTCAGGGTCGTCACCAAACTATTTCACCTCAGCACATAACTCACTTCCGGGTTGTAACCAAACTGTTTCACCTCTGCACATAATTTACTTCCGTGTCGTCAACAAACTGTTTCACCTCAGCACATACCTCATTTCCGGGTCCTCACCAGTCTGTATCACCTCAGCACATAACTCACTTCCGGGTCGTCATCAAACTGTTTCACCTCAGCACATAACTCACTTCCGGGTTGTCATCAAACGGTTTCACTTCAGCACATAACTCACTTCCGGCTCCTCACCAAGCTGTTTCACCTCAGCACATAACTCACTTTCGGGTTGTCATTAGACTGTTTAAACTCAGCACATAACTCACTTCCGTGTCGTCACAAAACTGTTTTACCTCAGCACAAGACTCACTTCCGTGTTGTCATCAAACTTTCACCTCAGCACATAACTCACTTCCGGGTTATCTTCAAACTGTTTCACCTCAGCACGTAATTCACTTCTGGGTTGTCATCAAACTGTTTCACCTCAGTACATAACTCACTTCCGTGTCGTCACCAAACTGTTTCAACCCAGCACATAACTCACTTCCGGATCGTCACAAAACTGTTTCAGCTCAGCACATAACTCACTTCCGGGTCGTCTCCAAACTGTTTCACCTCAGCACACAACTCCCTTCCGGGTGGTTACCAAACTGTTTCACCTCAGCACATTATTCACTTCCGGGTCGTCACCACACTGTTTCACCTTATCACATAACTCACTTTCGGGTCGTCAGCAAACTTTTTCACATCAGCACGTAAGTCACTTCTGAATCGGCAACAAACTGTTTAACCTCAGCAAAAAACTCACTTCCGTGTCGCCTCCAAACTGTTTCACCTCAGCACATAACTCACTTCCGGGTTGTCTTCAAACTGTTTCACTTCAGCACATAACTCACTTCCAGGTCCTCATCAAACTGTTTCACCTCAGCACATAACTCCCTTCCGGGTCCTCACCAAACTGTTTCACCTCAGCACATAACTCACTTCCGGGTTGTCATCAAACTGGTTCACCTCAGCACACAACTCACTTCCGGGTTGTCATCAAACTGTTTCACCTTAGCACATAACTCACTTCCGGGTTGTCATCAAACTGTTTCACCTCAGCACATACCTCACTTCCGGGTTGTCATCAAACTGTTTCACCTCAGCACATAACTCACTTCCGGGTTGTCATCAAACTGTTTCATCCCAGCACATAACTCACTTCCGGGTTGTCATCAAACTGTTTCATCCCAGCACATAACTCACTTCCGGGTCGTCATCAAACTGTTTCACATTAGCATATAACTCACTTCCGGTTTGTCATCAGACGGTTTCACCTCAGCACGTAACTCACTTCCGTCTCCTCACCAAGCTGTTTCACCTAAGCAAATAACTCACTTCCGGGATATCATCAAACTTTTTCACCTCAGCACATAATTCACTTCCGGGTTGTCATCAAACTGTTTCACCTCAGCACATAACTCACTTCCGGGTCGTCACCAAACTATTTCACCTCAGCACATAATTCACTTCCGGGTTGTCATCAAACGGTTTCACCTCAGCACATAACTCACTTCCGGGTCGTCATCAAACTGTTTCACCTCAGCAAATAACTCACTTCCGGGTGGTCATCAAACTGTTTCAGCTCAGCACATAACTCACTTCCGAGTCATCTCCAGACTGTTTCACCTCAGCACATAACTCACTTCCGGGTCGTCACCAAACTGTTTCACCTCAGCACACAACTCACTTCCGGGTGGTTACCAAGCTTTTTCACCTCAGCTCATAACTCACTTCCCGGTTGTCATAAAACTGTTTCACCTCAGCTCATAACTCACTTCCGGGTGGTTACCAAACTGTTTCACCTCAGCACATAACTCACTTCCGAGTTGTCATCAACCTGTTTCATCCCAGCACATAACTCACTTCTGGATCGTCACAAAGCTGTTTCACTTCAGCACATTATTCACTTCCGGGTCGTCACCAAACTGATTAACCTCAGCACATAACTCACTTCCGGGTCGTCACCAAACTGTTTAACCTCAGCACATAAGACACTTCTGGGTCGTCACCAAATTGTTTCTCCTCAGCACATAAATACTTCAAGGTCGTCACCAAACTGTTTCACCTAAGCACAAAACTTAGTTCCAAGTCGTCTCCAAACTGTTTCACCTCAGCACATAACTCACTTCCGGGTTGTCTTCAAACTGTTTCACCTCAGCACATAACTCACTTCCGGGTCCTCATCAAACTATTTCACCTCAGCACAAAACTCCCTTGCGGATCCTCACCAAACTGTTTCACCTCAGCACATAACTCACTTCCGGGTTGTCATCAAATTGTTTCACCTCAGCAAACAACTCACTTCCGGCTTGTCATCAAACTGTTTCACCTCAGCACATAACTCACTTCCGGGTTGTCATCAAACTGTTTCACCTCAGCACATAATTAACCTCCGGATCGTCTCTAAACTGTTTCACCTCAGCACATAACTCACTTCCGGTTCGTCACCAAACTGTTTCACCTTAGCAAATAGCTTACTTCCGGGTCCTCACCAAGCTCTTTCACCTCAGCACATAACTCACTTCCGGGTCGTCACCAAACTGTTTCAACTGAATACATAACTCACTTCCGGGTCGTCACCAAACTATTTCAGCTCAGCGCATAACTCACTTCCGGGTCGTCTCCAAACTGTTTCACCTCAGCACATAACTCACTTCCGGGTCGTCACCAAATTGTTTCACGTCAGCACACAACCCACTTCCGGGTGGTTACCAAGCTTTTTCACCTCAGCACATAACTCACTTCCGGGATGTCATCAAACTGTTTCACCTCAGCACATAACTCACTTCCGGGTGGTTCCCAAACTGTTTCACCTCAGCACATATCTCACTTCCGAGTTGTCATCAAACTGTTTCATCCCAGCACATAACTCACTTCAGGGTCGTCACCAAACTATTTCACCTCAGCACATAACTCACTTCCGGGTTGTAACCAAACTGTTTCATCTCTGCACATAATTTACTTCCGTGTCGTCAACAAACTGTTTCACCTCAGCACATACCTCATTTCCGGGTCCTCACCAGTCTGTATCACCTCAGCACATAACTCACTTCCGGGTCGTCATCAAACTGTTTCACCTCAGCACATAACTCACTTCCGGGTTGTCATCAAACGGTTTCACTTCAGCACATAACTCACTTCCGGCTCCTCACCAAGCTGTTTCACCTCAGCACATAACTCACTTTCGGGTTGTCATTAGACTGTTTAAACTCAGCACATAACTCACTTCCGTGTCGTCACAAAACTGTTTTACCTCAGCACAAGACTCACTTCCGTGTTGTCATCAAACTTTCACCTCAGCACATAACTCACTTCCGGGTTATCTTCAAACTGTTTCACCTCAGCACGTAATTCACTTCTGGGTTGTCATCAAACTGTTTCACCTCAGTACATAACTCACTTCCGTGTCGTCACCAAACTGTTTCAACCCAGCACATAACTCACTTCCGGATCGTCACAAAACTGTTTCAGCTCAGCACATAACTCACTTCCGGGTCGTCTCCAAACTGTTTCACCTCAGCACACAACTCCCTTCCGGGTGGTTACCAAACTGTTTCACCTCAGCACATTATTCACTTCCGGGTCGTCACCACACTGTTTCACCTTATCACATAACTCACTTTCGGGTCGTCAGCAAACTTTTTCACATCAGCACGTAAGTCACTTCTGAATCGGCAACAAACTGTTTAACCTCAGCAAAAAACTCACTTCCGTGTCGCCTCCAAACTGTTTCACCTCAGCACATAACTCACTTCCGGGTTGTCTTCAAACTGTTTCACTTCAGCACATAACTCACTTCCAGGTCCTCATCAAACTGTTTCACCTCAGCACATAACTCCCTTCCGGGTCCTCACCAAACTGTTTCACCTCAGCACATAACTCACTTCCGGGTTGTCATCAAACTGGTTCACCTCAGCACACAACTCACTTCCGGGTTGTCATCAAACTGTTTCACCTTAGCACATAACTCACTTCCGGGTTGTCATCAAACTGTTTCACCTCAGCACATACCTCACTTCCGGGTTGTCATCAAACTGTTTCACCTCAGCACATAACTCACTTCCGGGTTGTCATCAAACTGTTTCATCCCAGCACATAACTCACTTCCGGGTTGTCATCAAACTGTTTCACCTCAGCACATAATCCCTTCCGGGTCCTCACCAAACTGTTTCACCTCAGCACACAACTCACTTCCGGGTTGTCATCAAAATGTTTCACCTTAGCACATAACTCATTTCCGGGTTGTCATCAAACTGTTTCACCTCAGCACATACCTCACTTCCGGGTTGTCATCAAACTGTTTCACCTCAGCACATAAATCCCTTCCGGGTCCTCACCAAACTGTTTCACCTCAGCACATAGCTCACTTCCGGGTTTTCTTCAAACTGTTTCACCTCAGTACATAACTCACTTCCGGGTCCTCACCAATCTGTATCACCTCAGCACATAACTCCCTTCCGGGTCCTTACCAATCTGTATCACCTCAGCACATAGCTCACTTCCGGGTTGTCTTCAAACTGTTTCACCTCAGCACATAACTCACTTCCGGGTTGTCATCAAACTGTTTACCTTAGCACATACCTCACTTCCGGGTTGTCATCAAACTGTTTCACCTCAGCACATAACTCACTTCCGGGTTGTCATCAAACTGTTTCACCTCAGCACATAACTCACTTCCGGGTTGTCATCAAACTGTTTCACCTCAGCACATAACTCCCTTCCGGGTCCTTACCAATCTGTATCACCTCAGCACATAGCTCACTTCCGGGTTGTCTTCAAACTGTTTCACCTCAGCACATAACTCACCTCCGGGTTGTCATCAAACTGTTTACCTTAGCACATACCTCACTTCCGGGTCCTCACCAAACTGTTTCACCTCAGCACATAACTCACTTCCGGGTCGTCACCAAAATGTTCACCTCAGCACATAACTCACTTCCGGATCGTCACCAAACTGTTTCACCTCAGCACATAATCCCTTCCGGGTCCTCACCAAACTGCTTCACCTCAGCACATAACTCACTTCCGTGTCGTCACCAAACTGTTTCACCTCAGCACATAACTCACTTCCGGGTCGTCACCAAACTGTTTCACCTCAGCACATAACTCACTTCCGGGTCGTCACCAAAATGTTCACCTCAGCACATAACTCACTTCCGGGTCGTCACCAAACTGTTTCACCTCAGCACATACTCCTCTTCTGTGTCGAATGGGTATCGAACGTGATTCACCATCCTGCATACCGAGGGCGAAATCTGTATGCAGGCGATTTGATATCAGGCCGTCCTGTGTTGATTTGTAACAGTGGTATGAGCGTCGCTGGATCAGAAAGCAATGGCAAATTACTCCATGTAAACAAATCTTGTATATCACAAATAGCAAAATAATTATGGGGTTGAATGCGGCGTTCTTTAAAGGATATGCAACTAAACATAGATGTAACATTCCAGGTGCTGAACTATACAACACACATATTAACACAATAATTCGAATATTGTCTACAGCGGTAATTTAAAATTGACTATCGTATCTGTTTGTTTGTACAAAGTTGGCTTTATCTTATTGTTTTAGCTCAGTGGCTCTCAACGGGTGGGGAATTCCTCCTCCCTCCCCCCGGGGGTGGGGGGGATTTTAGGGTTTCCGGGTAGGAGGGGGATTAAGATTATTTCAAGATCGCGTTAAATCAAGAACTGATTACTTGAAATTGTTTTCCCCTCCATGCATCACGGTTCTATACTTCTCGCTCTTCTGAAATTTATAAAGTAAGTAGACCTGCAAATCACGTTTCATATAAACGTCTAGACTTGTTCAAGTATGTGTTATTAAATTTAGCTTCCATTTTTACGTCGACTGTGTAGGGAGGGGAGAGAGAGAGAGAGAGAGAGAGAGAGAGAGAGAGAGAGAGAGAGAGAGAGAGAGAGAGAGAGAGAGAGAGAGAGAGAGAGAGAGAGAATTTATAGGGAGGAAATACGAAAGGGGGGAATGGCATTCTTAACAAATGGTGAAGGGGTTGCATGGGCCCAAAAAGGTTGAGAACCACTGTTTTAGTTGATGTTGTGTGATTTCTGCAGTATGTACCCGATCAGATGCAGCGAAATATTCCAGGCAATAAATCGGTTATCTATTGTTTGTGTCTTCGTTATTCAAATTAACTACGGGGTAATAATGTCTAATGTTCAAAGAGGCAGATTTCATTAGAAGACCAAACTTACCTATTGTCATCGGGCAAGCTGGTACCCAAGGCAGTCCGCCACTGACGTGATGTGTAGATCAGTATATTAGTAGATATTGCTATGCACTCAGAGAAGACGAAGACGCATATAGCATTGAGTGGACAGGGCCAATGATCTACAATTTCCAAAAATCGAGTTCATATTATTTGTGGCGTGACGTCTACTATCTCAGAATAGAGAAAATGACCAATCAGATTTGCCATTCGTCTCCTTCTAATATGAAAGCAATGCGATTGGTCAAAGTATGCACGCGGGGGCTCATTACTATTCATGATTTCGCAAATCTGGGATTTTTATCTAGCCATTCGGACCGGTCTATCCGCGATGTGAAATGCGGTGATGAACTGTCTTAACGGAGCAAGAAAATGGCGCCAGGGGTATTGGAAATATCCCTCTCTCACGGGAGAATTTGGATTTCCTCTACCGAATTTCTGAGTAATCATGTATTTTTTGTCTTCCGTGGATTTCTTTCCGTTGTGCGTTCTTTTTTTTTTTTCTTTTTTTTTTTGCCTCTTCCTTTGCATCTGCGCCCGCTGTGTAGATGTAAATCAGTGCAATGGATCTGCTGGTGACGTGCGGAGCCAATATTCTGAACTGTCATTTTGTTTTACGTCCGGGGTCTGGAATGTCGTTGTGGGTCTTAACTCGGAAGAGGGCTGAGTTCTGCCTCACTAATTTGGTTTCTTCGGGGTGGGTCCTTCAAGTTGCTAGTGAGAAAGGTGTAAACCTCAGGCAAATGTAACGTAACTCAGTTTGACTAAACACTGAAGTAAATGTAACATAACTCAATTTGAGTAAAATTAAGGCAAATGTAATGTAACTCAATTTGAGTAACACTAAGGCATATGACACGCAACTTATTTGAGTAAAACTAAACCAGCGTAACTTAATATGAGTAATACTAAGGCAAATGACACGCAACTCAATTTGAGTACAACTCAGGGAACTGTAACGTAACTTACTTTCAGTAAAACTAAGGCAAATGACACGCAACTGAATTTGAGTAAAACTCAGGGAACTATAAGGAAAGTCAATCGAATACCAAGTATGTAACAATGGTATTGGCTGTACGAAGTTCGACGTGATCTAAGTGATACAATATGTATTAATGTTAAGAGTCGGAATCATACGCCTGGTTAGGTAGCTAAATCGACAAGAGGGTGGAACAGAATAAGAATACAGAAGACTAAATGAACTTGTGTAAAACTAAAACATTTTTAGAAGTCTGAACTTAGCACAACCATCATCATCATCATCATCATCATCATCTTCCACTTCTGCCATCAAGCGTCGTGGGGAGGAATAATTTGCGTTCCAGCGCCCGGTGGACGGCACTGGATAGTGTCATTCCGTGAGGTTGTACAATGTCTCTGATGTCGTCAATCCATTTTCTTCTTGGACGTCCTCGTGGTCTCGTCGCAGATGATCTTTGATGTAAGGCCAGTGATGGTAGTTGTTGATGTTGCATTCTAATGACATGGCCAAACCACTTGATCTTCTGTCTGTCAATAAATGTGGCACAAGGTGTTGATCCCACAGTCTGTCTGATAGTAGCATTTCTTACTCGGTCTCGGATTGTTAAGTTGGCAGCTCTCCTCAGGCATCTCATTTCGCAGGTGTTGATTTTGCGAAGGTGTAATTTGGATAAAGTCCAGGTTTGAGATTGGTAGCATAGGGTTGGTGTGAATATGCTGTTTATTATCTGTCGTTTTGCGGACATGGGTATGTTTGGATGTTTCAGTAAGGGTGATAGTTGATATGTAAGTGCACTAGCTTTTTGACATCTGATGTCAATCAACCATAGAGTATACAATTCTAACATTAAACTAGTACTGCTATATGGGTCAGGAACATGGTGAACAACTATAACTATTACAAATAAATTGGAACAAAGGTATCATAGAAGGATTAAACTGGTATGACATAATCACCACCGTAGAGCTCACGGAGAAAACAAGACAAAACTATTGAAGGAAGTTGTGAAGAAAAGATACTGGCGTTGAATAGGTCATCATCATCATCAAGTGCCGTGCCAGCTGGCGTAGGCGTTCATGGCTCTCCACAGATCTCGGTCTTTGGTGTTCTGGATCAACTCAGCTGATGATATTCCTCCATGCCACCGTCTCAATCCATCCAGCATCATTTCTCTTGGTCTGCCTCTGCTTCTCTTCTCCTTGATCTTTCCAGTTGTCACGATGTTCTCCGGTGTCTCTCTTCTCATCACATGACCAAAGAAAGCTGTTTGTCTCTGTCTTATTGTTGTATATAATGTTCTAGTTTCATTAGCCTGTTTCAAGCAGTCGTTGTTAGTTACTCTGGCAGTCCAAGGAATTCGCAACATTCGTCTTAAAAACCACATCTCTGTTGCTTCTAAGTTCTTCCTAATTTGTTCGTTTACATTCCAAGATTCACAGCATTATAGCAAAACTGGTTCTATATAGCATTTCTCTTTCTTACATTCATTGACACAGACTTATTGCATAAAATACTCTTCATTTTCTGAAATGCGGCTTTTGCCTGAAGAAGGTCATACGTTAAGAAAACCTGAGAATAGTATAATTACGAGTAGAAAGGTCTTTGTTTGGAATTCACAGGGCAAAAGAAACAGAGGAAGATCTATAAAACACACGATGAAGAGAGTCACAAAAAATGAAATTTACGTGGAAGACACGGACGAACTGCATGGGATAATAAGGAATATGAGGTTTGGGGTGAGTCGGTTTACGTCCTGTGTCTCAGTGATGGGGAAAGGGTGAAAGAAGAAGAAGACACAATTTGTATAAACGTGGTTACGACTATTTCACAATCACCAAAGAAGAAAGTTGGGGCTTTTATACTCAAATGTTACAGACAAGTTCTTAGAATATTGTTGACCAATAAAAAGAAAAATAGTGAAATTCTACAAGATCCGAATATCAAGAAACTCATAAACAGTAGTCAGTAGCATATCCTTTACAGGACGTCGCAGTCAACATCAGCATTATTTAGCTGTTTAGGACTTCCAGGCAAGTTAACGTTCAGTAGTTTGCCATTGCTTTCTTAACGACCGGCACTCATGCCATTTTATGGTAATAACAAAGTGGGCGGTCTGCTGCCAAATCACCCACAGCTGTGTTTCGAACTCGGTATGCGGAATTTACGAACTGCGTCCGTAACCCCTTCGTCAGTAAGCAAGAAAGTATCGTGTCTCGGACACTGAAATACTTTGGACATATTACACGGCACAGTGGCTTGGGGGGAACAGTGACAGAAAACATGGTGCGGCTAGCAGAGACAGCGGTAGACATACACAAAGATAGACACATGAGCTGGCAGACTCCTTTGGCGTGAGACGGCACGAGGCAGGAGACATGTCAATAGATCCAGCGGCTTTTCGACGCGCCTGATGAGAGCAGCGCTCTGCATGGCACGTGATCCATGATTCATATATACTCGTATAAGTATATACTAGCCTGGCAGGCCTATATAGGGGATGAGTAGTGAAAGAAGCGATACATTTTACAATCTGTGTTTGAGATTTGGTCCTCCTAGACTGGCGTAAAAATATCATGACGATCGGACATACCCAAAGAAGAAATAACAATAAAGATTCATCTAAAAGAACACCCCCTGAAACAAGTAAGGAGCTTCAAGTACTTAGGAAGTATAATATCATCAAACGAGTTTGTCAATGACGATAGAGATGAGTTCGACAAGGAGTTTTATAATGACGGATTTCAATATTTCATAATCATGTCAGACATCAAGAAAACCGCAGGAGTGTTTAGGAATGTAAAAACGCGAAAAGATAAAATTAGCGCCATCAATCGCTTAGCTCATGCACCAAGATTGTCCCACGGTGATATAATGTGACAGCTGGAGCAGTGCGTTCATCTAGGACAGCTGTAGCCGGTGTTGTCCCTGGAGAATGACGCACAGCTGTAGCCGTGAATTCCCTCGGTGGGATAATATAAAAGCTTTAGCCGTGAATTCACCTAGAGAGAATAATACAGCAGCTGTACCCGCGAAATCCACCACATAACATAGAAAATTGGATGTGAAGAAATGCGTGGGGCACAGAAAACACGACAGTCAAAAGGACATTACAAATCATTATTGCATTAGTCCTAGCTGTCAAACGGTGTATAGAATCTGTTTTGTTGTATAGAAGTTGTTGGCAATGTCTCGAAATGTTGTTGCACTATAACGCGCCTGTATTGTCCGAGAACGAATCACCAAACAACGAGAAGTAGATTGCGAGCTTTACTCGAATTCGATTACAAGACACATAATTAATGCTGCGTGTAAAGTCTTCGTCAGCACAGATCAGACAAACACAAACTACATGGAAATACAAAGGCAACTTATCTGTATCCTTGTTGTGACTGAACACGTCTTAAATGATCAACGTGTTTGATGACTATCAGTGGATTGCAGTATTCCAGTATTGTCCGGGCATTGTGGTACGGTCACCTACGGACGTTTTGTTGTACCGTACATTAGTTGGATTAACTTCCGCAGGAGTATGTCGGTGGTTCTTTGGAGCGGCCTAGCATAATGGAGTTGCGTTTAAATTCTGATGGAGAAAGGTGGCGGTTAGGCAGAGGAGCGGCCCACCTAACATATTTGCTCCTGTAGTCACTTTGTATGCCGATCTCTCTGGCTGAGGGGTTACAACACTTTCTCCGTAATCCCGTTTATCACGCAGAGTCTCGTAGCAGGGCAAGAGCTGGGAGCGGTTCGACCCCCGCTGGTGACTTGCGGGATAACTGAGCCGGCCGCTCAGAAAGCATTGGCAAACTACTGAGCGTAATCTTGCCAAGAAATCAACATACAGCTGAAAGATGCTGATGTTGACAGCGATGTCCTGTAAAGGATATGCAAAAACAGTCACTTTGTATCCGCTGGATACGAGGATCTGTTTGCAGACACTGCCTTGTGCAGGGATTCGGAGTAATTATGATCAGGAAGGAGGCATCTGTGTCTTCGTGTCTGAGAGGTTAGAATGATAGCCGTGAATGTGAATTGTCATTTGAGGAGTACCGCATGCTGTAACTAAATGTTTTGAAATATATACTGTTGGGACAATCGTTCTTGTGAGGGGGTTGAAGATGATGATATTGCAGCGATCGTACTGGCACTGGAGAACATCTTGACAACTGGAAAGATCATGGAGCATAGAGGCAGAGACAGACCAAGGGAAATGATGCTGAATGGACATCATGAAGGATCAGCATCGTTGATCCACAAAACTGTAGACGGAGACCTGTGGAGAGACTTGAGTGCCTACTCCAGCTGGCAGGGCATTTAATGATGATGGTGATGATGATGATGATGATGATGATGATGATGATGATGATGATGATGATGATGATGATGATGATGATGATGATGATGATGACGACGACGACGACGACGACTGTACTTGTTATGTGACGGACAGACCTCACCACTCATATTACTGATCATCGTATATGTTCAATAAATATTTTATTGCGAAGGCTTGTTCCGTGACTGCTGCATTGAGCATTACAGACGGACAGTCTCATTTGGAAATTTTTCATGCTGATTATCGTCTTTGTTACACTTCTCTAGACTCTAGATCTCTGGGCACTTGGTCGTGACAGACACGTCACAGCAGTGAATCGCTGAACGTGAAACAGTCTCGTGTGTGACACCACAAGGCGAATGCAATAGCGGGAAGCCTAAAACCACACGAAGAAGGGAATTAAAGAGATGAATAACCTTGGGATGAAGGCAGCTGCATTAGATAGCAAAATAGGACATCTTGGTGTGAGTTCGTTGATAGTCTAACCGCCCATTGGTAATAAACAGCAGAAGAAGAAAAGTTAACACACTGGAAAAATCTTGGAAGCAACAGATGTGGCATCTGAGACGACAGTATCGAATAGCTTGGATTGGAGTGTAATTAACAATGAAAGAGCCTAAAGGAAGTAGAATTATGTACAGATACAATAAAGAGATAAAGAGCGTTCTTTGCTCATATAATGGATCTGCTGGCGCGGGAATACACACTGACTGGACACATCAGAGGCGTGAGAGGAAAATACAGCAGACTCGGTACTGGCGTTTACAGAAAGAGAAAGAATAAAGATCTGATACGGGAGCAAGATGACGCCCGAGATGAAAATGTAGTGACGTCAACAAAGACATTGTAAAAGCACAGGGAATGAGACTATCTACTGCCGCCCACCAGGCGCCGGAGCGTCAACTATTCTTCCAGCACGACGCTTGATGGCAAGAGGGGAAGTAGAAGATAATGTTGATTTCTGGTCCGACGACATGATGTGCAATTTTCTGTTGTCGCTTGGAAGCAATGAACTTGTGATTTTATTTATTTATTTATTTATGCGTTCGCTCGCTTTGAACTCAGACGTAGTTGATACACGTGCTAATATATCTAGTGCACTGGACTTATTATTATTGTTATTATTATTATTATTATTATTATTATTATTATTATTATTATTATTATTATTTTGTGGATTAGCTTTCCCCATTACCAATGTCCCTCGCCATCAGGCAAACCCATTACGACTTCAGAGGTATTTGTAATTTACGTCCCAAGTAAAGGACGAAAACTCAACATTTTAGCCCATCTAACCGGTATAGTAGTTGAGCCCGCTACTTTGTCATTAGAGCACGGGATGTTTAAGAACGAGCTCTCTTATCCATTAGGCTATTTGACCTCAGGAACAATCAATCAGGTGCCGTCTCCACAATGAAGGTTGGCTACAATGGAGCGCCAATACTGTCTGTCTCTCGCCTTGACTGTACATTCTGTCAGACTGATGTTCGCCCATCTCTTGATGTTATCTTCCCACTTGTATCGTTGTCTACCTCTTGCTCGCTTGCCCTCAACCTTGCCCTCCAGTATGGTTTTTATAAGAATGTTATCTCTTTTAATGTGGCCAAAATATTTTACTTTGATCTTTTTTTTTTATTTCATCAACTTTCTTTTGATTCCCAGATTTTCAAGAACCCCTGTATTTGATTGTTTGTTTCCTCCGGATGACTAGTATCATTAGCATTCTCCAAACTGTTTTACGATACGTCTACCTTAGCTAATTTTAATTCTAATGAGTAATGTCTTCCATGCTTTGGTTATTCCACATTTTCCATGCGTTTAATATTGCAGATTGTTTATGTTTTTGTCGGTGGTGTCTAAGATTAGCTTCAAAAGTGGTGTATGATTGAAATAATGTATGAGAACTGAGATAAAAGAAGGGCAGAATGTCAGACAGGCCTGCGTGCCCAATTCTTAATCTTGTGGAAATAAAGTTCATTTGCTCGTTCGTTCTTTCTTTCTTTCTATACTATTATTGTGACTGTCGTAGTTCAGATTGCGAGTTCTGATGCTATTTATGAGCTGGAGTTCATCGATTTTCAGATCTTGTAGACTACCAGTATGTTCCCATTTATCGGGGCAATTGTTCCAGTTACTCTGAATCATTTAAATTCTAAAGCATTAATTTGCTTCTTTAGTGCTTGTGAAATAGTCCGTCATTTACATCTGTATGTTGTAATTGAAAAAGATGCATTTCTTCATACTTGTATTCCTTCCTCTTCTTCTATCACTTCTTCTTCTTCTCCTCCTCCTACGCCACCTCTCCTTCCCTCCACTTCCTTCCTCTTCTTCTTCTTCTGCTTCTTCTTCTTCTTCTTCTTCTTCCTCTTCTTCTTCTTCTTCTTCTTCTTCTTCTTCTTCTTCTTCTTCTTCGTCTTCTTCGTCTTCTTCTTCTTCTTCTTCTTCTTCTTCTTCTTCTTCTTCTTCTTCTTCTTCTTCTTCTTCTTCTTCTTCTTCTTCTTCTTCTTCTTCTTCTTCTTCTTCTTCTTCTGCTTACTCTTCTTCTTCTTCTTCTTCTTCTTCTTCTTCTTCTTCTTCTTCTTCTTCTTCTTCTTCTTCTTCTTCTTCTTCTTCTTCTTCTTCTTCTTCTTCTTCTTCTTCTTCTTCTTCTTCTTCCTCTTCTTCTTCTTCTCCGCCTCCTCCTCCTCCCCCTTCTACTTCTTCTTCTTTGTTCTTGCTGCTCTTGTTGTGGTTGCTGCTGCTGTTGCTTTTGCTGCTTCTGCGATCACCATTTCCTATGCGTGTTGCATAGCATCCCTTGTAATGCCTGGATGTATGTTTTCTAGTCTCGTGCCACTTGGGCCAACATCTTCCGACTTCGACGGTTGGGAGTTCCTTTCTCTAGTCCACCTAGTTGTCACGGTGTTGTTCTGAGGTCTTCTAGTTTACTTGTTTCCGTTCCCTGTGTAGTTTCAGACCGACTTGACACTGTGTTGTTCTGAAATATTCACGTTTTCTTGTTTCCGTTCACCTGTGTCGTTTCAGACCGACTTGACACCATGTTGTTCTGAGGTCTTCTAGTTTACTTGTGTTCGTGTAATGGCGTCATATCTTATATTTTTCGTGCTGTTGAACTGATTCAATGCTGAATGAAAATATATCGCCAAATGTGACCTACCATTTGGACAGAAGGACGATATATCTCCATATCAGAGTCATCATGTAATTTGTTTTATTTCGTGGCATTTTCCGCAGTTTTAAAGCTCAGAGAAGGAAAATTTACATGATAATAATTTTTGATTGTGACCATGTTTGGTACACACCTATTGTTTGTTTGGCACTGAATCAATTAAGTTGCACTCGCCTATGTTTTTTTTTTTTTTTAACTTCCTAATTGGATTAGATTCATTCCCAAGAAGCGGGCGACTTTTTCAAAGCATTTTTTTTGGAAATTTGCAAGGAAATAAGTCCAGAAAGGGAGATGATCACCCTACCATATTATACAGTGATCCATTATACGTGAAGGCCTAACATCTAACGCCTCTCCCGTCGTGAAAGAGCCGTTCACCCTCCTGATGCAGTGTTTAACGTATGGTGTTAGACCATACATTTTATAGACTTATCGGCATTCGCCGGCCATGTGGGAAGGGGTGACGGGAGCAATTCATAATCCAGCATACCGCGCTCAGAACACAGCTGCGGGCGATTTGGTGACAGACCGCCTTGTGTTGGTTTTCATAAAATGGTATGAGTGCCGGTCGTTTAGAAAGCAGTGGCAAACTACGGATTGCAAACTCACTAATAAATCACAGTCAAATAATGTTGGGGTTGACTGCGACGTCCTGTAAACGACATGCAACTAACTTTAACCTTATCGGACTCGGTGAGGTTTGTGGTCAGTTTCGCTCCCGCCGCCTTTACTTCTGAAGACATTTCCTGATACCCATTTAGACTAGCAGCCTAGGTCATTTTTAAAACCCCTCCCCCATGAAGATACAAACCCTTGTCCAGCGGACAGCCAGACAAGCATCTGGCCACTACGCCACCGAGGCTGCAATCTCCAAGCAAACCCTTCTGGAACATTCTCCAATGTGGTCCCGTCTGATTCCCGAACTTACCAGAAAATTCGGAGTTCCAGGATCTGCATGACATGTGACAGATGCATTATTCATTATGCACGACCCGGACGCAAAATGTCATTTCCAGTCTGCCAGCTGCCATTTGTATTTTTTTTTTTTTTTAGTTCTCTGTATGTTAAGAGTCTGTGTCGTCTTTTGTCCGCCATCTTGTATCCGGCTCGGGAGGTTTGGCGAATTAGACAGACATTTTTAAATGTACTGTCTCTTGTCTGTGCCCGCCAGATGTACGTACATTATCTTCAGACTCTCTGTGTTTGTATTTTAATTTCTGTCACGTGTTTGTTATTTGTAGGCATTTATTTCACCTTGCAGCTGGTCCTTTGTAAAAACCCACAGCCAGGCAGCAGAGCGAAGGTGTTACGAATGTAATTGTTAATCCCGCATACCGTGTTCCGAATACAGCTGCGGGCGATTTGGAAGCAGACCGCTTTTGGTTGGTTTCCATTCAATGGTATAAGTGCTGGTGGTTCAGAAAGCAATGGCAAACCAATGAACGTAAATTTATCCAGGATTCACAAACAGTAAAAATGAATGCTGGATTTGACTGCAAGCATCACCTGGATCTTTTCTCCGAGGCATGCCGGTGTGCTGGGGAATGAACAGGCAGACAGATTGGCTGGCTCGGCAAAACTTGGTGGAGTATTGATGCATGACAAGGCAGACTTGGTTGCGGCCTGGTGGGAGCACGTGTACACCTCAGAGGAGCAAATGGATCACCATAGTCTGGTAAGAATGAGACAGCGAAGAGTGACGAGGGGATCTGGCCGACGCTCGAAGTCAAAAGGAAAGGCGAGACGGACATATTGCAGATTGCTGCTGGAACTATTGGTGTTGGAACTCTTCGCTGGCTGCTGAGGTTGGAGACGGAGAGCTTATGGGAATGTCCCGAGCGCTGTGATGTCGGTTCCTAAATCAATCAATCAATGTCCTGTAAACGATATGCAGCTAGCTTCAGGTAACCGTATATGTGTGTGTGTAGATTGTTATAAATGTGCTAAGAATACCATCCATCCATCCATCCATCATGTGCCATGCTGGTAAGCGTGGGCGGTCATGTTCTGCCATCTCACTCGATCACCAGAGTCGTGAATCAGCTCAGTGTTTCTGTCTCGACCATGCCACGAGGCCAAGCCATCCAGGTATTTGCTTCTAGGTCTTCCTCTTGGTCTGTTCCCTTCGATCTTACCAGTTGTCACCAAGTTCTCCAATTCATTTCTTCTCATGGAATACCATGCCTTGTGGCATGGTCGAGACGCTTACCGACATGGCACATGATGGATGGATCGAATACCATGGACAGACAGAAAACCTAGCGAGCTAAGAATACCATGGACAGACAGAAAACCAATGAACAAGTCCTACAAGAGGCGAATGAAAACCACAAACTGATTAGAGAAATAAGACGTAGACAGTCACATTATTTTGGGCATGTTATGAGAAGAAATTATCTAGAGAACTTGGTGACAACTTGCAAGATTGAGGGGAAAAGAACTAGGGGAAGGCAGAGGCGTAAATATATGAATACCGTGACCATATGGCGTGGTCGGGTCAAGAACACAGAGCTGACCCACGACTTTAGTGGTCGTGTCAGATGGTGAAACATGACCGCCCAAGCTTACCGGCATGGCACATGATGAATGAAGACTGTTATATGTAGTTGAAATCTCGTTCAGAAAGCAGTGACAAACTGCTGGCCTTAAATTTGCCTAGAACGTCAACCTGGGGCTGGAGCTGATGGCAACGTCCTGCATAAGAAATGCGACGTTAGAATCAGTGAGTAGTTATAAATGTAGGATTCGGTTATGATTTGCCGGAGCCTCCGGCAATTGACCTTGACCTCGGCTGATTTTCACTCCCCCTCGGTCATGAAGTTGGGTAAGGGGTAAGGGGTGGTATGTAGGGGTAATATTTAACTTTTATATTTTGGGTTGTGTAGTAAACATGTGTGTACCACATAATCAACATGAAACACCCTCTTGGAGTGGTCAACAAGAAAAATCATTCATACCACTAAAAAACCAGAAGAGTTCGTTTTTCATAACTTTTTTATTTTTCATCAAATTTCCAATAGTGTGTAGAAGAGTCAAACCATTGACAAAGTACATTCATTTTTATTGGTCGTGACAAACGTGACATTGAGTCTTTTATATAGACATTTCACACATATGACCACTTTAATAGAACATATAGACACTAAACAGTAGAAAACATATAGCGGCATTACCTACCAATTTCATAGTGTCGGCTGTAATGGTCTCGGCCGGATCTTTGTCCCCTTGGCGACGGGCATTAGACACTGTTTCCCCAAATTGTTTAACACAACTAACCGGTCGATACTCTATTGTCTGATAGATGTGTGTAACCACCAACCCATGAGCAAGATACCACTTTAAAAGAGGGGTGGCTAATAAAGTTTTCTTCCCGAAATAACTACCAATCAAAGTCCGTCGTGGGGTACTCAGTAGTTTATTTTTTACGGCGTAGTCTTTCATAAACTCCCCAATATCGTCCCTCGACACTTCTGTGTTCTTAAAAAATAGGGGGCATTTCGACAAAGGACTCTTGTAAAAGCAGTCGGGGTCTCAATATCGCATTCAACCAACCCGAAAAATGTATCACTTTTTACAACCTCGATGATCTGTTTTTCACTCAACCCCAAGGAAGTTGTGTGGGTTCCCGTAAGAAACGCTTTAATCAACTCAATTATTGACAGATTTGTCTGTTGTACTCTGTTTTATTAAACTTATCAACATGGTAAAATGTACCACGTTTGGTCACGCCCACCGACATGGCACACGATGACTGAAGAATTACTACCCTACACAAAAATCTAATTTATTTAAAATTAATAACTAAGCTGGTAGTGTTTTGTCTTTTCGCTACAAACTTGAGTCAGAAGTCTTATCGACATCGTTAAATTTATACAAGAGACAATATCACAATCATAGACATGTTTCAAGCGAACGAAAGAAGAAGCGACACATGATAATGATAGACCCAGAGCGGTTACCGGTATGAAACACAGTGTATTCTTTTTTCGGCGTTACAAAGTGTCTATCTTCTTATCTGTGGGCGTAAGTGAAAGAGATACCAAAAAAGAAAAATACTAGACAACGGTATATTGATGAACAGCGGTTTAACGCTTGCGAACGAATTTTAAAAATAAAAAAAAAAAAAAATTCACACTTTGAGGATCGAACCACTGCTACCCGAACACGAGCCAAGTGCGCTATCAACTAAGCTATTACTTCTGGTAACAATGATCTTACAAAGCAAAGATACAACAGCAACGTGTCAAGTGTGACTGTCGGAGATGATAAAGATAAGAATTACAGCGATAGACAAAACATATTTCTAGAACAGACATTTAAAAAAACATATTAGACAAAAAATTACTCCCTCACTTATGTTTAAGCACCAATAAAGTATGGTTTTCAGTTGTATAAAAAAAGTAACATTATATGTAAAACTGTGCTATGCTTACTTGGGGGAAAGTCAGATTTAGATAAAATTATTCAAATATCAGAAAAATTAACCTTGTAATATTTTATAATACCAAGTTTTAATTATTTTAAAAGGCAATATAGCATAATAACCCATTCTTATATATTTTAAAAAATTATTTATGTATGCAATCTCGGAACAAATACGCGTCGTATGATGCCTTAAACGTGTAATAAAATAACTTTTGAGAGGTTAAAGTATTAAAACTTATAGTCAAATGAAAGATTATGATGTCGTTGATTTCAAAAACCAATTTTGATGGTGTTTTACGAAATATATCAAGAGATATTGATATTATAAACTCAGTGTGTTGCACATTTGTGGCTAAGTTCATTCCGTTACGAATTTTGTCCAGGGGACGTGTTAGCAAGTTTTCTCGGATGACCGCGCACGTTAACAAAACACCGGTCACACTGCAGTGTGTTTATTCGCCCAGACGAACACTGAGGCTCGCCTTGTAAGTGTTTTACTAACACGATAATTAGATTTAATTTTGATATCATCAGAATAAATCTAAATTTCGCCATGTTCTGGGTGAACGAATGGTTATATTTTTTTCGTTTCGCTCTGTACAAAAGTCACACTTTTTTTTTATTTCTTTCGCACAACACATAGCTGTCTTTGGTGTTCTGAAATCAACTTGGCTGACACTATCATCATCAAATGATGTAGGCCTTCATGACACTGTCTTTGGTGTTCTGAAATCAACTTGGCTGACACTATCATCATCAAGTTCCGTGTTGTAGGCCTTCATGACACTGTCTTTGGTGTTCTGAAAGCGACTTTGTTGACATAAAACTACCATAATTTCTAATTGGTATGTTACTGAGATAACACTTGCCACGATGTTCATGCGTCTCTTATATGACTAAAGAAAGTTGTTTCTTTTCTAGTTGTTAGACAGGAAATTCACCTTACAAACCAGCTGCTTCTAATTTTTTGTTACAAGTTTCGCTGTCATACACCAAAACTATTTATCACTCTCTTACTTTTTCATTTTCTAAAATTTTGTTTGTCCTGTACATTAATCTCTTGTACATCATCCATCTGATAATTCCCCCCTAGGTAATGTATCCACTTGGTTAAGAATGTTTCTATGTCACATTTGGTGTTACCACTGTTGGTATCCCCGGTTACACTTTTTCTTCGTAAGTAACGTGCTCACTGTGAGAATCAGCACTGGTTCATACTTATGATGTGAGCCGGTCGCTCAATGGCAAACTACTGAGTGTAAGCTTGTCTAGAAATCAGCTGAAAGCTGTTGACAGCGATGTCCTGTAAAACATTTACTTTCTTTTGATACCATTATTAATATTTTCTTGATAGAGCACTCCATATTACTGCAATGTCCAACAATTATAGATCTGCTGCATTATCTATCCCCCAAAACTGTGTCTTTATATCTTCCGAATTGTATTCCTGGGTTCTTTCTGGTGTCTCATAAATTCCCCAAGGCGCGAGCACAGGGAAAGGCGGGCTCACGCATCACAAGGTCTGTTTTCACTTGCTCTCTTTTCGTTTTTACTTGGTGGTACTTGCTTTCGGTACTCCTTTTCAAAGGAATGTAACACATGAAGCAATACACAAGGCTTTTAATGCACATGTGAATGTTATCACGTTGATAAGGCTGTGTACGGCAAATTAGCTATGTTTGAAAATCTACAAATTGATGGAGAAAGAAAAACATAGAAAACAGATCTGTCATATGGATTGATAATGAAATAGGTAAATATCAGCCAATTAAAAGGGGTGTGTAATGTTTTTCCCCTTGTACACAAGAAATATATGAAAAGATTATTGCGGGACATCAATAGATAGGCAGTCTTGATTGTAGACAATGAACAGGACCTCCAATAATTAATAGCCGTGAACAACTAGGAATAGCATTAAAAAGACACAGATTATTAGGAAAACACCACAAGTAAATAGGAAAACAAGTACAATTATCTCGGAACAGTTCTGATGGGCAATGGTTTGAAGAGATTACAAGAATCGCCACGGCGAATGTAGCCTTTAGCAAGATGAAACTGACCAAAAAGATAGCAATTAGAAAAAGAAAAGTGTTGAAGTGCTTCATACTTTTGTATCGATGTGTGGACCAGGCTGAAAAACATCTGATGGAAAGGTGGAGAAAAGATAACACGGGCAGAAAATAATCTACAAGAAACAAATGAAAATCGTAAATAGATTATAGAAATAAAATGTAGAAAAAATTAAATGGGCATTTTATGAGAAATAAACATGGTAACAACTGGCAAGATCGAGGGGAAAACCGAGAAGTAAATACCTGGATGGGTTGGTATGGTCGAGACCAGATCCACGACTCTAGTGATCGAGTGAAATGGTAGAACATCACCGCTTAGAGACATGATGGATGAATAGATGTGTAACCACATGATAAACAAAAAGATGTCATCAGAATAAAGCTAAAATTCACCATATTCTGAGCACAAAGATTGAAAAGTCCTAGCGACATGATGTATCTATTTCTGTGAGAATTTTCGCCTATGACTAAAAACGTATCTCTCTGTATGTCTGTGTGTATCTGGTTATTTGTCGTCGGGTTTCTCTATATGGATATACTGGTGTCTATGACTGCGTGTCCATCTATCTGTCTGTGTGTCTATCTATATGTCTGGCTGTCTTTTTATCTGTCTATATGTCTGGTTGTCTGTATCTGGTTATTTGTCGGTGGGTTTCTCTATATGGATATACTGATGTCTATGACTGAGTGTCCATCTATCTGTCTGTGAGTCTATCTATATGTCTGGCTGTCTTTCTATCTGTCTGTATGTCTGGTTGTCTGTATCTGGTTATTTGTCGTCGGGTTTCTCTATGTGGTTATACTGGTGTCTATGACTGCGTGTCCATCTATCTGTCTGTGTGTCTATCTATATGTCTGGCTGTCTTTTTATCTGTCTATATGTCTGGTTGTCTGTATCTGGTTATTTGTCGGTGGGTTTCTCTATATGGATATACTGATGTCTATGACTGAGTGTCCATCTATCTGTCTGTGAGTCTATCTATATGTCTGGCTGTCTTTTTATCTCTCTGTATGTCTGGTTGTCTGTATCTGGTTATTTGTCGGTGGGTTTCTCTATGTGGTTATACTGGTAGCTATGACTGCGTGTCCATCTATCTGTCTGTGTGTCTATCTATATGCCTGGCTGTCTTTCTATCTGTCTGTATGTCTGGTTGTCTGTATCTGGTTATTTGTCGGTGGGTTTCTCAATATGGATATACTGGTGTCTATGACTGAGTGTCCATCTATCTGTCTGTGAGTCTATCTATATGTCTGGCTGTCTTTTTATCTCTCTGTATGTCTGGTTGTCTGTATCTGGTTATTTGTCGGTGGGTTTCTCTATGTGGTTATACTGGTAGCTATGACTGCGTGTCCATCTATCTGTCTGTGTGTCTATCTATATGCCTGGCTGTCTTTCTATCTGTCTGTATGTCTGGTTGTCTGTATCTGGTTATTTGTCGGTGGGTTTCTCAATATGGATATACTGGTGTCTATGACTGAGTGTCCATCTATCTGTCTGTGAGTCTATCTATATGTCTGGCTGTCTGTCTGTTTGGCTGTCTGTGTGTAATCTGGTTATTTTGTCGTTGGGTTTCTCTATGTGGTTATACTGGTGTCTATGACTGGGTGTCCGTCTATATGTGTGTTGTTGTTGTTGTTGTTGTTGTTGTTGTTGTTGTTGTTGTTGGTCACTCTAAGACCTCTAATGTTAGCACAACGATCAGACAGCCTATAAAGAACTCACAATGAGAGTGTGTATGACTGATTGTGTGTGTGATATTCTGAGAGATTGGCCTAAAATTTACTTGTGTATGGTAGTCCGGATTACAGGGTATCCTTCTTTCTTCTATGGGGCACTTTTGTGAAGTATAGATGAATCATGGTTATGTGAACCCATGGAAGCATTTGGATGAAGTGTAACAACATATTGTTGCTGGTCTGGACCGATAGATCATCAGTATGGTCACAGCTTAAAATAGTCACTGTCCAGAAGGAAAGTAATGTGCCTTCGGCAAAGCCAAGAACCCTATAACAACCAGGTGGTGGGAACTTTCGAATATCTTGATTACCAACAGTGACACAATGAAAGAAAATTAAAACGATTATCAATTGCTCTTCAAAGACAACTTAATAGAGTGGGACAGATAGAACTACAGAAAATTATGTTTTTAAGAGTATTCAACTTACGCCTGTGAGACACTAAACACGTCATAAAGGCACTTGCATATAAATTTTATTAAGGGGTTCTAAGAATATCTTGGGTCAAAAGAACAAACTCATCCATACTTCAAGAATATTGAAGATGGTTTTTTAAAGACAAGCAAAGAAAATTGGTATATTTGGTCACTTGAAACGTCATGAAAGTTTGGAGAGAACAATAACGGTGTATGTGTTGGAAGGCCCAAAAGAAGATGATCTCCAGATGGGTGTAATGGACATCTTGTTTGTGATCAAGAATTTTTAATTTTTTTTCCTATATTTTCGGCGGGTTTTTATGGGAACGAGATTCTGCAAAGGACATGCTACTGAGTGGTAGTAGTAAGGCATGTGTGTACACAATTAGATTTCTGGATCACCCAGGAATATTTTCTTATATACACTTCTCGCAACAAGACAATTAATTTTCAAAGTTCACACATTAGAATACTTCTGGTTTCATTTAAAACAAACTTTACTAAAATAGTTTGTTTTCTTTATAAAGTGAAATAGTGCCACGTGTTAGAAGTTGATACACCAGAAGCCGACTTGGGACTTTTTCGATACATAACTATTACATATCAATGGTGTATTTTAAGGGCGGTTAGTGCTGTCTATATGGGTTAAATATAAGCATAACATTGACGATGTGTTAGAGATGTATGAATCTTCATCGGTCTGTGTAACAGTCTTGGTCATAATTAAAGTGGGTTACACCAGGTCAAAGGTGGTTCGGGTTGCAAACATACATCTGGAAGACGTGGACATAAATGACCAAAGTGGGCTTCCGGTCACATGACCTACATCTCGGAAAGAGCATTTGTGTTAATTTCTTATCTGTTCTCTGATTGGTTGATTCAAAATATCAGGCAGACCACTACAGGGGATATACCCTTTATGATTTGATGTTATCTGTTCTCTGATTGGTTGATTCAAAATATCAGGCAGACCACTACAGGGGATATACCCTTTATGATTTGATGTTATCTGGTCTCTGATTGGTTGATTCAAAATGTCCCTCAGACCACTACAGGGGATATACCCTTTGTGATTTGATGTTATCTGTTCTCTGATTGGTTGATTCAAAATGTCCCTCAGACCACTACAGGGATATACCCTTTGTGATTTGGTGTTATCTGTGTTCTGATTGGTTGATTCAAAATGTCCCTCAGACCACTACAGGGATATACCCTTTGTGATTTGATGTTATCTGTTCTCTGATTGGTTGATTGATGTTGTTCATTTCAGCTATACACCTCTCTCACGCAGACAGTATCAAAACCCGTGACGAAACGAAGGCCAAGTCTTTTTCTCCTTTTCGCATTCAACGAAGAAGGATGTTTTGCTTCAACAGATATTAAATTCAATTGTTACATTGTGTAAGGTACCTACTTTCCAGTAAGGGCTATAATCTGTGTCTTCTTACTATTCAGTTCCACCCCTAGTTATTGACTGCGTGGGTCTACTAAATGTTGCAGGTCCTCTTCATTGTATGTAATCAGACTGTGTCATCTGCCTAGCTGTTATTGTTTCCTTTCATGTCTTCTATATTTCTGGAAACAGTTTCATTGTACAAGCCGACATTACACATACCCATCTCACACCTCTCTCAATAGGCTGAAATTGGTCTACTTCATTATCAATTTTTATGGTAGCTTGTAGTTTTCATTATATGTTTTTACATGTCTAAGATCTTTTCCAGCCGTTTGTAGATCATCAGTTCTAAAGTATTAAGCATTTATGCTATGATGCTGTCTGAACCGGGCTTTTGGTAGCTTTCATATGGTTAGAGCCTCCACATTCAAAACGGTGGCCCTTCCTTATTATATTCTTCTCTGTTAACTTCATAAAGGTTTTTTCAATATTCTGATCATACGTGTAAAAGCTATTCTATTATTTTATCCATCTGTTGTCTTTAGGTAGCCTTCTGCTGATCTTTGCTTAGTAAGTGGTTGAATTCTTTTGCTATTAGTTTCGTATTTTACTGTTGCGTTGTTTTTTTAATTTCTAAGCACTGAGAGTTTCTTTGACCTCTTATATAATATTCTGAGTTTTCTGTGATTATCTTCATATTAGCCAAATTTATCTTTGTTTCCATTAGTTGTTTCAAGAATCCCTATCTTATTTTACTTTGTTATATCTATAATATTTATCCTTTCACCAGGTTGAAAAGTTGCTGACAGATCGAAGCCATTACATACAAGGAAGTACAATCTCGAGGCTATTACGTACAAGGAAAGGAAGGCAACTGTCTACCACTGGTATGCCTTCAACGTTTTTCATATTAAACATCACTAAATATTTTCAATCCTATATACTGTTCCTTGGTGGTCATATTCAGCAATGTTCATTAGTATATCACAGTTGTGTCATCCAATATAAAATAACACAGAGAATAGAATTACAAACAAACAAACAAAAATAAATAAATAAATAAAATAAAAATATAAAAAAGAAATTAAAAAAAGGTCATTGTTTGTCTTCACCATCAACTACATAAGGACTGGATGTGAAGAAAACAGAGAAAATGAAAATATAATACTAAGTGTTATGTGACTCAGTTGCCATATCTTCCTTTTGGTATGTCTTATACAATATTTCCTGTAGATATGTCATATGGTTGCAAAATATCTATAATGATTTTTTGTTATTCTCCACAGCTGTTTGCCGCCCAGTGCTTACTCGAGCTTTATACAAGAGTGGAACGATAGGAACCTACATACTAATTTTCACTATCAAGCCGTTATCTATTGGATCCATACAACGTCTTACTATCATCAAAGCCAACACAGGAAAAAATATTGACTATACTAACTGGAAAAGCTACCAACTACACAAGATCTTAATATCACCTTATCAACAACCGGAAACTATTGCTTCATATTACCAATACAGGAAGTTAAAAGTCTATTTTGCTGAATAACACTGTCTACTACCAAGATCTGTAATTTGGAAAAGTTTGGATACACAAGAGCTTATCACATCACCGGAAACTTGACTCATCACCACAGTTCTGTCTATCACTATGGCCACTACTCAGAATGTCTTTCTGTGTCCTACATGTGACAAAGCTTTCACTGAACAGCGCAATCTCACACGTCACATTAACACCATACACAACACCACAACTCACAAGTGTCACATATGTTATAACTCATACAAAAGAAAAGATGATCTAAAGTCCCACATTAAAAAGCATCACCAGACATCATCAATGGACACTACCCCATCAATGCACACTACACCCTCAATTTCAAATACGGACACTACAGCACCAAATACTACTGCATCAAACACCACAGAACGTAAAAGGAAAGCTCCCACAGACACACATACACCTAAAAAACAGAAACTTGGACAAGTTGAAACAGAAACACCAGACAACCTCCCTGAGGAAATCCAACCCACATATAGGGAAAACTGGGATAGTATTAGGACACATCACAAGTGTGGTAAACACATGTCAGTCTACACATACTACATTAGCCCACAGACACAGCACCCTATCGACTGGACAGACACCCTATACAAGATCTTTAATAGTCAGACAAGCCGATTCAAGATCAATTATTCCCACCATTTAATTCTGAGACATAGAGAAACACAGGACCTTAGATTCTTTCATGCATCATCTAACAATGCTCCCGTTTTAGAATTTCCAGCTTTAATTAATAACAGACATGACTTTGACGACTTCATCAAGACAGTTCATCAACACGACATCCTTACATATGCTATGCAGCAACGACCAGACACCAAATACAGTGTAGAGACAGTAGCTGCTACGTCATTTTATATTTTTCACATTCCTGAATTTCCTATTGGTTGCTGCCTGACTGATATTCCCGAATACATTACCCACAACCAAGCCATCAATATATTACAATATGACTCTAGTTCTAAGCCATACACTGATAACCTTTGTTTTTTTAGAGCACTAGCCGTACACAAAGGCTCAGAAGGTACAAATCTTAGGAAACAGACAAAAGAGTATGCTAATAAGTGGAAAGAGTATCAGCACATAGAATCCCTAACTAATTTTCCAGGTGTTAAGCTTCTTGATGTCCCCAATTTAGAAGAATGCTTTGCTCTCAATGTAGACATTTTTGAGTACGATGATAACCATTCACTGGTACCAAAGCTTAGAGGTAGTGGAACATATGATGAAACGTTAAGACTGTTGTTTTTTAAAGAGCATTTCATGCATATTGTAGATATTGACAAAGCAGCACACGCTTTTAGTTGCCCAAAATGTGGGAAGTTGTGGAAGACTTTTTGGGAAATGGAACGACATGAAAACAGTTGCAATGGTGGTAAAACTGTTGAACATTTTAAAGGCGGGGTTTACAGTCCACCTGAAACCGTCTGGGAACTTATTGCTGACCAAGGCATCCCAGTCGATCCTAAGTATGTTTACCCGTACAGGGCTACATACGATTTTGAATGTTTCTTTGAGGCTTCAAACCTTCCTAGTGCTAGTAATTCAACACAATTTTTAGCAAAACATGTTCCCATGTCGTGCTCAGTCGCCTCCAACGTACCTGGGTTCGAGGCCCCGGTCTGCTTCATCACAGCTGGTGATCCCCAAGATCTGGTGAATAGGATGCTTGATCATTTGACCCGAATCGCTGATGCATCGTATTCAGAACTGCATGCTAAGTTCGAAGATGTGTACACTGCACTAGAGGAGAAAAATGAGAGCACTTTAATTGGTAGGTTCGATGCGTACTTGAAAGAGCTACCGGTCCTGGGGTTCAACTCTGGAAAGTACGATATGAACCTCATCAAGCCATACTTATTTTCTTATTTCATAAAATCGGAGGAAGTGTCGTGCAATTTTGTTGTCAAGAGAAACAATAATTTTATGTGTATTGCCACAGATCAATTGAAATTTCTGGATATCAGTAACTATTTAGCACCAGGTTTCAACTACTCAAAGTACCTAGCTGCTTACAAAATTAAAGAAACTAAGGGAAATTTCCCTTATGAGTTTATAACTAATCTAGAAAAACTAAAAGAAACACAGTTACCCCCACACGCGGCATTCTTTTCAAAACTAAGAAATTGTAATATTACTGAGGCAGAGTATAAAGTGTGTCAGAAAGTGTGGGTAGAAAATAAGATGGCCACATTAGAAGACTTTCTAGTGTGGTATAATAACAAAGATGTACAGCCTTTTATTAAGGCCTTAGATAAACAGGTTACCTTCTACGAAGATTTAGGTGTAGACATGTTTAAGGATGCCATTTCCGTCCCTGGAGTAACCTTAAAATATCTTTTTAGGACTCTGCCCAAGAACGTACTGTTTTCACTATGTTCTGAGAACGAGAAAGACCTGCACAAAACACTTAGAGACAATATTGTAGGAGGGCCGTCCATAATCTTTCATAGGTACCATGAGATTGGTCAGACACGCATCAGAGGGGGTAAGTTAGTTAAGAGTTTGAAAGGATATGACGCTAACGCTCTCTACCTGTGGGCTCTAATGCAAAAGATGCCCACGGGTTTTCCTGTCATTCGAAAGGCAGAAGATGACTTCAAGACTCATAAGGGTAGATTTTACACTGTTCAGTGCAGAGAGTGGCTAGCGTGGATAGAGCATAGTGAGAATATAGAGTTGAGGACACAGTTCAATGGGCGGGAGATGGCGCTGGGCCCTCGTCATATTAGAGTAGATGGGTGGGATAGGGTGAATACAACCGTGTATCAGTTTCACGGATGTCTATTCCATGGTCACCCAGACTGTCCCCTGACTCGTGGTATTGACATAAATCCAGTAAATAAGATACCTCTGACAGAATTATATGACAACACCTGTGACATTCACGACTACTTGGTTAACGAGGTGAAAGTTAAAGTAGTAGAAATGTGGGAATGTGAGTGGCGGAACCTTAAAAAGACCAATAGTGACATTAAGGGTTTTGTCAAGGGCAGATTCCCATATGTCAAACCATGGCATAATAAAAAGACCATTAACAAAGAAAGGATTCTAAAGGCTGTAAGAGCTGAGAGTTTGTTTGGGTTGATAGAGTGTGATATCCACGTGCCAGACAAATACAAAGCGCAATTCTCAGAGATGACACCAATATTCAAAAATATTGAAGTGGGCAGAGAGCATATAGGTAAGTTTATGTGTGAGTACGCCCAGTCACATAAACTGCTGTCAAGTGCCAGACGGACACTTATAGGTAGCTATATCGGAGAAAAGATCATGTTAGCCACGCCATTATTAAAATGGTATCTGGAACATGGGCTAGAGGTCACCCATGTGTACCAAATCATTGAATATAAGCCAGTTAGCTGCTTCCAAGAATTTGGTGATATGGTTTCTGATGCCAGAAGAGAAGGTGACAGTAATACAACCTCTACCGTTAAGGCTGAAACCATGAAATTATTGGGGAATGCCGCTTACGGAAAAACTCTAACCAATAAGGCCAAGCACACCAATGTTTCCTATTGTAAGGGTGAAGACACAACCAAGTTAATAAATAATCCCTTATTTAAGAAGATGACACCACTGACCGAAGACATATTTGAAGTAGTAAAAGGGAAAAAGACAACAGTCTGGGATCTCCCCCTTCAGATTGGTTTTTTCGTTTATCAGTATGCCAAATTAAGAATGTTGGCTTTTTATTATGACTTTCTAGACAAATTTATCTCTAAAGACGACTTTCAGCTTTGTGAAATGGACACTGACTCTCTTTACTTAGTGCTTAGCACACCTAACCTTGCGGAAGCAGTTAGACCACACCTACGAGAAGAGTATGATAGAGTTTATAATCAGTGGTTCCCGGCTGAAGTCTGCTCTGAACATCTAGTTAATACTGATACCTGTAAGGCTTGCCAGACTATCAAAGCTTATGAAAAGAGAACCCCTGGTCTTTTCAAGTTAGAATACGAAGGGGATGGAATGGTATCCTTATGTAGTAAAACATACCATTGTTTCGGAGACTACAATAAAACAAGCACAAAGGGCCTCACCAAACACCACAACACGCATTTAAACAAGGACACATTTTTAGATGTACTCACTACTCAAACACCGAGTGGGGGAAGCAATGTAGGTTTCAAAACACAAGACACGTCTATCTACACATACACACAACACAGAAACTCGCTATCCTATTTCTACATAAAACGTCAAGTTCACAAAGACAAGGTCACTACATCACCCCTAGACATATAACACGTCCTAGTGTACTTATATATATATATATATATATATATATGTTTTCTACTGTTTGGTGTCTATATGTTCTATTAAAGTGGTCATATGTGTGAAATGGCTATATAAAAGACTCAATGTCACGTTTGTCACGACCAATAAAAATGAATGTACTTTGTCAATGGTTTGACTCTGCTACACACTATTGGAAATTTGATGAAAAATAAAAAAGTTATGAAAAACGAACTCTTCTGGTTTTTTAGTGGTATGAATGATTTTTCTTGTTGACCACTCCAAGAGGGTGTTTCATGTTGATTATGTGGTACACACATGTTTACTACACAACCCAAAATATAAAAGTTAAATATTACCCCTACATACCACCCCTTACCCCTTACCCAACTTCATGACCGAGGGGGAGTGAAAATCAGCCGAGGTCAAGGTCAATTGCCGGAGGCTCCGGCAAATCATAACCGAATCCTACATTTATAACTACTTCAGTGTACGTCCGTTGTTTGTGTGCTGACCAAGGCTTCATCCGCAACGTCCATTTTTATCACTTGTGATTGTGTTCTAGTTCCGCTTACCGACTCCACTTCTCGTTTCAGTTGATTCATCCATTACTGGTCCTTTGCGGAACGATGCTCTTATCACGACGGGCCAAAAAAACCTGTCTCGATCTCTGACCATTCCTCCCGCTTCAGGCACACTCATGCCCACGATGCCGGCACTGTCCTGTGTCCATCTCCGTGCGGGTCGTTCCCTGCCTTTCTCCCAGGAACCTTGCCTTCCATCGCTGCTCTTTCCTAGTGTTCTCTCAACACACATTGTATTCATTACGGACTCAGGGAGTATGCTTTGTAAGGTGGAGAATGGAATGTTTCGTGCGGAATAGCTATCCTCGCTTCAGACGTCACAGATTGAGAGAATTGTATGGATGTTTTGCCCTGGCCATGCCGGAGTTCGGTGGAATGAACAGGCTGATAGGCTGGCAGGGAATGCACGTCTTGGTGGTAGATTACCTATGGACAAGAGAGAGAGAGGTGGTCGTGCAACTGTGGTACCTGGTGGAGAAGGCGGGGGAACAGACTGAGAACCCGAATGTGGAAAGAATGAGATTGCGGGGGATCGGTAGAGATTATGGAAGAATCTCAATACTGAGAGGCAAGACCAGGAAAACTTTCAATCAGAAAGCGGTGCGAACGATTAGTAGTATGACTCTTCGCTGGCTGTTGAACAAGGAGACGGAGCGCGTATGAGAATGTCCTGAGTGCAATGATGTCGGTTCTTAGCTCAACTCAACTCAACAACTCCCAATTGGCAGTAGCACTGTTCGTTGTTGACGTATTGCCACCTTGTCTCTGTGAGTTTACTTGTGGTCGGTCCTCAGCGAGCTTGTCTGCCTGAATCTGTTTTGCGATTAAGTCTCATGTTATGGTTTCCTCGGATATTTACTTGTGTTTCCCCAACCTTCTGACCGTTGTGATTACGTCTCATGTTATGGTTTCCTCGTATATTTACTTGTATTTCCTAAGCCTTCTGGCCGTTGTGATTTCGTCTCATGTTATGGTTTCCTCGGATATTTACTTGTGTTTCCCCAACCTTCTGACCGTTGTGATTACGTCTCATGTTATGGTTTCCTCGTATATTTACTTGTGTTTCCCCAACCTTCTGACCGTTGTGATCACGTCTCATGTTATGGTTTCCTCGGATATTTACTTGTGTTTCCCCCACCTTCTGACCGCTGTGATTACGTCTCATGTTATGGTTTCCTCGGATATTTACTTGTATTTCCTAAGCCTTCTGGCCGTTGTGATTTCGTCTCATGTTATGGTTTCCTCGGATATTTACTTGTGTTTCCCCAACCTTCTGACCGTTGTGATTACGTCTCATGTTATGGTTTCCTCGTATATTTACTTGTGTTTCCCCAACCTTCTGACCGTTGTGATCACGTCTCATGTTATGGTTTCCTCGGATATTTACTTGTGTTTCCCCCACCTTCTGACCGCTGTGATTACGTCTCATGTTATGGTTTCCTTGGATATTTACTTGTGTTTCCCCAGCCTTCTGTACGCTGTGATTACGTCTCATGTTATGGTTTCCTCGGATATTTACTTGTGTTTCCCTACTCTTCTGTTCGCTGTGATTACGTCTCATGTTATGGTTTCCTCGGATATTTACTTGTGTTTCCCCAGCCTTCTGTACGCTGTGATTACGTCTCATGTTATGGTTTCCTCGGATATTTACTTGTGTTTCCCCAACCTTCTGTACGCTGTGATTACGTCTCATGTTATGGTTTCTTCGGATAGTTACTTGTGTTTCCCCAACCTTCTGTACGCTGTGATTACGTCTCATGTTATGGTTTCCTCGGATATTTACTTGTGTTTCCCCAGCCTTCTGTACTCTGTGATTACGTCTCATGTTATGGTTTCCTCGGATATTTACTTGTGTTTCCCCAACCTTCTGTACGCTGTGATTACGTCTAATGTTATGGTTTCCTCGGATATTTACTTATGTTTCCCCTACCTTCTATACGTAGTGATTACGTCTCATGTTATGGTTTCCTCAGATATTTACTTGTGTTTCCCCAACCTTCTGCGATCCTTCGTTGCAATCAACCCGACTATTTATTGGCTGTCTGTGACTGTCTAGCCAGTGGTTTTTAACCAGTGGGGAATTCCCCACCCCCCCCCCCCAGGTTGGGAATTTTAGGGTTTCCGAGGGGGGGGGGGATTAAGATTATTTCAAGATCGCATTAATGCATTAATACAAGACTTGATATTGTTTTCCCCCTCTAAATTGTACAATCCTGTACTTCTCGCCCTAATGAAATTCGTTTTATAACGTAAGTAGACCCGCAAATCACGTTTTATGTAGATGTCTAGACTTGTTCTAGTATGTGTTATTAAATTTAGCTTCCATTTTTATATATACTGTGTAAAAGGGGGGGGGTGGATTTATAGGGAGGAAATTCTAAAGTGGGGGGGGGGGAGAATGACGTTATGAACATATGGTAAAAGGGGGGGGGGGCATGGGCCAAAAAAAAAGTTGAGAACCACTGGTGTAGGCCATGTTACGTTCAGTAGTTTGCCATTGCCGACAGACATCTGTGGCTTAGGGTCAGGGGACGCATTTCACAATCCCCCATAATGGGTTCACAATCTGCTGCAAGCGATTTAGAAACAGACTGCTCTGCGTCGATTTTTAATCACGGTATGAGCCGTTCAGAAAGCAATGGCAAACTACTGAAAGTAAAATTGCTTATACAATAATACCACCAAAGAAATGTTAGGGTTGACTGCGACGTGTTGTAAAAGACATGCAACGGTCTAACAGTTTACCAATATAAAATGACACAAAGTAGTGCAGCTTTACATAACAGAGTTACGACACATACAGAACGTTGCGGCGGTTAGCCTTCATCAGCAAACAAACACATTCACAAACACAACATACAGTCAAGGAGAACTCCTGTGACTACATTAGAAGGTGATGACAGGACGAGAGGAACAAATGCATGGAAAAATGGAAGCAATGAAGAGAAAATGAGAATTGAAAAAATGTTAATTGCAAAGAATGTTAGTCGAAGAAAATGTTAAATAGAAAAACTCTTTATAGAGAGAAAAAAAACTGTATACTCACCTCACGTACGGATCTGTAAATGACTACGGAAATCTCGGGTGTATTTATATACGGTGCTGGATGTTACGGTTCAGTGAGCACATAACAGTTTACCAGTGCTTTCTGAACCGCCGACTCTCATACCATTATGATCATCTGCAAAGGGATATGTTCCCACATCGCCTGCGTGTCACTTCTAACGTGGTATGTCGGGATTGTGACCCTGCATCTACTGCACCCTAGCCGAATAAGCAAACACCTGATGCTCATCTGTAGGTAGCAGTTTAGTTATGTTTTAGTGTGACAGTCAGGTATGTTTTTCTATGGTCTACTGTCTCTGCTGGCCATGGTTCTTTTGTTTCCAGCTAACGCTAACACATCTGTCTGTAGCTCAACAAACGCGCGCATATTTATCTAGCTCAAATCTATCCTCCTTGTATCTGTGTCAACAAACAACCATAACTCTTGTAGCATTCTAACTGCTTGTCTCGGAGAGTAGAGGTTCCTGACACCGGAATCCAGAAAACGACAAATCTTAAGATAGATGTAGACAATCGGTCTCCCTGAGCCAGCACACGGATGCGGTAGGCAGACGGGAGATGTCGATTAAGATAATCCCGAAACTAATGAGTCTGATCAGATATGTCAAAAGTTTTACGTAGTGAAATGATGAGTCTGTGTGGTTTGGGAGTATCGCTTCAGACACTGGCTGTAAGCGTATCGTGTTCAAATCTAGTGGTTGAGCGAACATCTGCTCTGTCTTATTTTCAGAAAAAGGCCGTGATGTTCCACTTCTTCGTCTTCATATAATTCACACCGTGGGGATTCTGATCCCGTCTGTGTACATTTTCTATAGACCATGCCGTGGGGTTGTTGATCACGCCTGCGTACATTTCCTTATAGACCATGCCGTGGGGTTGTTGATCATGATTGTCCACTTTTTCTTGTTATAGTCCATGGCTTGTGTTGTTTAATTGTGTCCTCACCCCTCGGTCTGCCTCTGTCTTGTGTGTTGCCTATCATTTGTGATACTGCTTGTAACGAGTGTGAGTTTTGCATCTAACGAGTGACAACTCCGCCTGGAGAATTCTCAGACAGTGGAGTCTGAGGCTGCGTCAGGGAGACGTAGCGAGGGCATTAAGTCATGGAACAGTGAAGGGATCTGGGTCCAGATCGAAGATACTCAGAGGAAAGCTGAGATTTTAGTCAGAAAGTGGAGGTCTGGGTTGTATTCAGTGTGGGCTACGTTTAAGGGAAGAAACTAGCCAGTTATTCGGAGTTCGGACTGAGGAGGAAATCTCAGCCAGGCAGTCAGGACTCGGACACGGGATCTAGTCCGAGGCATATTCGTCATATCATCAGGCCGATCGAAGACAGTTGTGTTATGTAATTGTGCCAATGCATTTTCTGGAAATAGTGTCATGTTTGCTGTGAATTTGTATTTGTGTCATTAATAAACGGATGTGCGCGAAACGGTGTTTTTATAGTGCCTGATGCTGTGCACCAGTAAACCTGCAGAGTGTTCATACAAACATTCACATTGACATTCTCTATAAAACCATAGCCACTCTATCTGTCACTCTGTCATCATCCACTTTGTGACACTGCTGTTTCTCCATGCCATGATGTACTGTGGTGTATCTTCTCTCTTGCTTTTCCCCACGCCAACTTTCCCGATGTGACGACATACTCCAGATTTTACCTTCTCGCGACATTCCCAAAGAATGTGGACTGTCTTCTTCTGATGCGAGCAACCAGTTCTCTTTGTGAGTTAACTTCTTTTAATATATCTTCATTGCTCTGTCTATCCGCCCACGTTGTTCTCACATTTCAGCAGCATTCACATAATTCCTGACGTGACTGTAGGGTGCTTCCTAGCTTGTGATTTCTGGTCCCTGCCGTTAATGTGGCTTCATTTCCTACTCATTCTCTTCTTCTTCCTTATTCTTCGTATTTCGTCATCATTCTTGTTCTTGATTTTCCTAGGTATTTCATTATATGAGTGATCTCCACTGCCTCCCAGAACATATTTGCAGGTGGCATTTGGAGTGTCGACAATTCGGTTATTCAATGAGAACCATCTCTTCGTTGGGTTGCCCAGTACTTCACCTATCTCACAAAATCTGCCTGTGCTGTCCGGTGTTGTGTGTGTGTGTGTGTGTGTGTGTGTGTGTGTGTGTGTGTGTTGCTACTTTCATTTGCTTTGATCTCAATCGTAGTCCATACACATGCTACTACTTCTAGAGCGCTGGACTGATGCTTGCGTGTTGATTAGCTTTCCTTATTACCTGTGTCCCTTACCATCAGACCAACCCACTGCTAGGATGTGTCTTAATCAATTCAAATATAATTCAGCAACAATAAACAAGGTCCAGGGTGTGGCACAACTCCAACAATTCTCGAAGCAGGCAAAAGATCTGAAGGCCGGCATTCGTGTAGTTGAAGGCATAATTTATTAGCCCAACGGTCAAGTCTATTGCATTTCCAGACGATCAATGAAAAATAACAATTTACGTTTACCGTGTCTGTTATGGCCAGTAATTACAATCTTAAAGACATACAATATATCGTTGAAAACGCTAGACCCTAATGATTCTCAAATCCATGCCGCGGTCCTTCTGTCATTCCCAATCTGGATAGATATGACCTTGCCGTGACGTTCTAAGTCCCGTTTGGATATGTCCACATCTCTCCGTTATTTTGGGCTCAGATATATCGTTCAGGAATCTTCTCGTTATCCTCTGCAATATGTGTTGGCCATGATAACGTTGTCCTGCCAATAAATATCTTCCACGTTCCAGATAACTTCAACGTGGTGCCTCTCTTGTCCAGCTCTCTGATCCGAATGTTTTTTGTTGTTGACAATTCTCCTGATGTATTGTTTTTTTTTTTTTTTTTTTACGTCAGCTTCTTCGTTTCTATGAAGATTTGGTTCGCGACTTTGTTACGAACTTTGGTTTATGTCATATCCATTGCGCTACTACTTGGCACCCACCTCGACTTCAGACTTCATATAATGTACGTCCCGAAGTCAACATTTTAGCCCAACTTACCCGGTGTAGTGGTTGAACCCGAGTGCTCGTATCCATTCAGCCTCGCTGAACTCCCGCCGTTCAGTTGTGCCTCAGTTCTTCAACCACCTGCTGTCGGTCTTTCCCCTGACGTCACAACGAGACGTGGTCGCCATAAGACAGTGTTCCCGCCCGTCTCGTGGTCTGATCACTTGTGGTTCTCATTATATGAACGTTGAACTTCGGCATTTAGTTTTTGACTGTTTGTGATTCCTGGACAAGTTTACATTCAGTAGTTTGCCATTGCTATGATCGTTGAACGGCTCAGGTGGTAAACGTGAACCCGTGCAGTAGAGCGGGATGTACTATTGTTGGTTCTGATATCCAGCTTCCACATTTAAAGACAATCTTCGAAGAATTTACGAATGCAATTCATAATCCGCAGATCGCTTTCGAAACACAGCTGCTGGCGAATCGGAAGCTGATTGAATTGCGTTGGTTTCCATACAATGGTATGAGTGCCGGTCGTTCGTAAAGCAACGGCAAACTACTGAACGTAAAACTTGAACATAAATCACAAACAGCCAAAAAATGCTGTGCTTGGCTGCTACGTCCTGTAAAGGATATGCAAATAATATTTTTTTAAAGCTGAGAAACAGGCCTCGGGATTGGAAAAGTTATAACAGTTATAAATCACCCTTTGTAGTGTGGTATGGCCTTGTGCGACATTTATTGAAAGACAGAAGATCAAATGGTTTGGCCATCTCGTTAGAATGCAACGCCATCAACTACCAGCACTGGCCCTACATCAAAGAAGACCTGATATGACAGCAAAAGGACGCCCGAGTAGAACATGGATTGACGACATCAAGACAGAATGTAAACATCACCCGGATGACACTATCCAGTGCCAACCATCCAGCGCTAGCACGCCAACTATTCCTCCCCACGACGGCAAAAGTTGAAGAGGATGACGATGATGATGATGATGAATGAAATGTGCATTGTAGAACCGCCTTTTGTTTCTGTTGACCTCACTCACTGTTGTTTGCAGCTCTGAGAGTTTACTACTGTTAAGAGCTGACAGTCTTGACCTTCCGTCTTGACCTTCCGTCTTGACCTTCCGTCTTGACCTTGCGTCTATTCCTACTGTCATCGGTTTGTTGTGTTATTTACTGCTTCTGCAGCAATCATCACCATCATCGTGTGCCTTGTAACCTGAAGAAGACGTTGGCATCTCCCCCCCCCCCCCAGATCTGGCTCCTTGCTGTTGTAAATCAAATCTCCCCATGACGTTGGTCACTTCCCCCGTGGCACTCCCTCCGGCATTATTTGTATCGCTCTATCCCTGCTTAGCCGGCTCTCTGGCGAAGGGGTTACGGAAACGATTCGCAATCCGACATACCGCGTCCAAGCACAACTGTATACGAATATGAAGCAGACTGCCGTGCGCTGATTTGCACGCAATAGTCTTTCAGAAAACAGTGGCAAAGCGGTCTCGGCTGGCAAAGATTAGTTTAATTTTCGTGCCAGGGCATGCGGGAGTAAAAGGAAATGAGCGGGCTGACAAGCTCGCAGGTGAGGCTACGGTGAAGGGCGGACGCGCCATGGACCAGGCTGAAATTCTGAATGCTGTACGACAGTGGTTCTCAACCGGTGGGGAATTCCCCCCCCCCCCAGGGGGGAATTTGAGGGTTTCCAGGGGGGGGGGGATGAAGACATTGTCAAATTGGCTTCAGGACCACACAAAACATGATCGGGATATTAAGCGTACTCGTGACGTTAAATCCCCCCGATTATTTCAAGATCGCGTTAATACAAGAACCGATTATTTGATATTGTTTTCCCTCCATAATATACTGTTCTTTTCCTTCTACCTAGCCTCTATGATTTAGGTTGCCGTATTTTACCAGAGATTTTATTTGCGGTAACTTACGTTTTTTTGTTATTGCTTCTCCGTTTTAATGAGGTTTAGAGTACTCATCATGTTAAATTTCCCGATTATTTCAAGATTGCATTAAAACAGAAACCGATTACCGAGATCCCTGCATTGTTTACGAATCTACACGTCTCAGCTTTTCAAATTATTATTTTTGCGGAGGTAAGGAGACTTTTTTTTTAAAGACGTAAGTTAACTCGTGGATATATATATATATATACCACCGTCTCCGTGACCTAAAGGCTTGCCAGCGGTGACCGATTTAACACAGACCACATCGTGCTGGGGTTTTAGAGTGTTGGTATTAGAGCCGGTCGTTCAGAAATCAATGACAAACTACTGAACGTACAACTTGCCCAGACATCAACAACAGCAGTAACATGCTGGTGTTGACAGCGATGTACTGTAAATCATCATCATCAAGTGCCGTGCCGGCTGGCGTAGGCGTTCATGGCTCTCCATAGATCTCGGTCTTTGGTTTTCTGGATCAACTCTGCTGCTGATATTCCTCCATGCCACCGTCTCAATCCATCCAGCATCATTTCTCTTGGTCTGCCTCTGTCTCTCTTCCCCTCGATCTTTCCAGTTGTCATGATGTTCTCCAATGCCTCTCTTCTCATCACGTGACCGAAGAAATCTGTTTTTCTCTGTCTTATTGTTGTATATAATCTTCTAGTTTCATTAACCTGTTTCAGGCAGTCGTCGTTAGTTACTCTGGCAGTCCAAGGAATCTGCAACATTCGTCTTAGGAACCACATCTCTGTTGCTTCTAGTTTCTTCTTAATTTGTTCATTTACATTCCAAGATTCACTGCCATACAGCAAAACTGGTTCTACATAGCATTTCAACACTCTCTTTCTTACATTCAGTGATAGTGACTTATTGCATAAGATACTCTTCATTTTCTGAAATGCGGCTTTTGCCTGCCCTATTCTGCTCCTAATCTCTGTTGTACATCTTCCATCTGATGTTATAAATGCCCCTAGGTATCTAAAATTATCCACTTGGTTAAGGATTTTCCTTTCTATTTCTATGTCACATTTTGGTGTCACAATTTTCTTTGATATTGCCATTGTTACTGTTTTCTTGATATTCAAGGAGAGTCCTTTCCTTGCACTCTCTGTTACTACAACGTCTAATAATTGTTGTAGGTCTTTTGAGTTATCCGCCACCAATACTGTGTCATCTGCATAGCGTATATTATTTATATTATAACCTCCAACTAGTATTCCTGTCATCTCTTTGATCTCTCTCATTATTACTTCGCTATATAGGGAGAAAAGATCTGATGACAAGACACACCCCTGTCGTACTCCTAGCTTTATCTGTTTGTAACTACCCTCTTATTTCCCATTTTAATTGCTGCTACTTGGTTCCAGTAAATATTCTTTATTATTCTTAAATCTTTTCCATCAATGTTGATATCTTCCAACATTTTAATCAGTTCATACTGTAAATAGGATATGCAATATAATTGTGTGTGTGTGTGTGTGTGTGTGTGTGTGTGTGTGTGTGTGTGTGTGTGTGTGTGTACGTACGTATATATGTGCGTGTGGGTGTGTATACACGTCTGTGGGTGTTTATGTGTGTTGATCTTGACTTTATCGTTTTATATTTATAGAATCTGAAGCCCATGATGAGTGTCAAGAAACGAAAGTATGACATGTCTTATTTGAAATATGGATTCACAAATATCGTCATCAACGGAGAAGAACGACCTCAGTGTGTTATTTGTAGTAAAAGTTTGTCAAATGATTCTATGAAACCGACACAGTTGAGGAATCATTTGTTGAATGTTCATCCTCAATACAAGGACAAGGACAAAACCTATTTTGAACGTCTTGGGAATGCTGTCAAAAGGATGAGACTGGATTTAACAGGGGCATTCCAAGAAACAAACCAAAAGGTTACTGAAGCTTCCTATGTCGTAGCACTGGAGATAGCGAAGCAGAAAAAACCACATACAATCGGGGAATCTTTGATCAAACCTTGTTGTCTCAAGATGGTGGAAATTGTGTTGGGAAATGAATCAGAGAAAAAAACTTGCAGCGGTTTCACTATCAAACGACACTGTTCAAAGGAGGATCAGCGATATGGCCAATGACATCAAGGATCAAGTTGTGCAAGAGATCAAGTCTGCAGCATTTGGGCTCTATTCAATTCAAATTGATGAATCGACTGATGTGGCATCGTGTTCTCAGTTGATAGTGTTTGCAAGGTATGTGCATTCAGGATCATTTAAAGAAGAACTTCTTTTTTGTTCGCCTCTTGAAACAACTACCATGGCCTCTGATATTTTGGAAAAGGTTTCATCTTTCCTTGAAGCAGAAAATCTTTTATGGGGTAATATGTGTGGGTGCTGTACAGATGGAGCACCAGCTATGTTGGGGACCAAATCAGGATTTCAAGTTAGTGTGAAGAAACGTGCTCCAAAAGTGAAAGGCATTCATTGCATGATCCATCGTCAAGCACTGGCCTCCAAAACACTTCCAGCTCCTTTGGGGAAGGTTTTGGATCAAACCGTTCAGATAGTGAATTTTATCAAAGGAGGAGCTCTCAACTCACGGCTTTTTAAGCAGTTATGCGTTGACATGGATGCAGGCCACCATTTGCTTCTTTTCCACACAAATGTTCGATGGCTGTCAAGAGGAAATGTAACTGCGCGAGTATATGAGCTGAGAGACGAGCTCAAATTATTTTGTGAAGTTCAGGGTAAGATGGACTTTTTTGCCTGGCTGGATGATGAGGAATGGATCATGCGCCTTGCCTATTTAGTTGATATTTTTGAGCAGTTGAATAAACTCAATCTTCAGATGCAAGGAAGGAATACAAATATCATACAATTTGTGGATGCCTTGAGAGCTTTTATGAGCAAGCTGGAAAACTGGAAAAGAAAGGTCAATATGACAAATGTTGCAATGTTTGAGAAGCTGTCATCCGCTCTCGTTGTTGATGGTAAAGACCAAGTACTTCCACAATTTGCAAAACATGAAATTGTGCAGCATTTGACAGCGCTAGAAAATGAATTTGAGCGATATTTTCCTGAACTTAGTGATGATGAGCTGGACTTGGTGCGAAACCCATTCAAATTATCAGTTGAAAAAGTTTCTGATGATTGTCAAGATGAATTTCTGGAGCTGAAAAATGATTCGGGGGCAAGGGATGTGTTCAGTGAAAAAACAATCACGGAATTTTGGCCTTTAATGTGCGGTTCATACCCAAAAGTGGCAGAAAAAGCAATCCGTGCATTGCTTCCATTTGCGTCAACATATCTTTGTGAGTCAGGCTTTTCAGCTCTGCTAGAAATTAAAACTAAACGACGCAACAGATTAGATGTTGAAAACGATCTCCGTTGTGCCCTTTCAAGCACTCCTCCGCGCATTTCAGAATTGCTGCGGGAAAAACAATCACAGTGTTCCCATTGATTACAATTTTCATTTAAATTACTGTCAAACTGTCATTTACTGCCAATATAGTACCTTGCGGTGTATGGCAGAGGGGTCTTTAAATTACGAATCTACAATATCCAGGTTTTGTAATGAGCGTTTTGTTTGATGAAGCACAATTTTCTGGCATCCTGGTGTCGCATATTAAGCTACAATTCTTTGACGTTTTAACTGTTTGTTTATTGTAGTATGATTAATGTGGTGTTTTAATAAAATATTGCGAATGTAAAAATGCGTCTATTTAAGTTTTAATATCCATCAGCATATTCATTTGCTATTAACTGTAGAAAACTACACTATAAAATGTATCTTTACATGTGAAGTTTATGTACAACGATGGAAGAAAATAAGTATTTTCACTATTATAGGTATGTTATTTTTAATGCACCTTTTGAGGCTGGCAATTTTGGAAAGTTGGAGGGGGAGGGGGGGGAATGACGTTCTGAAAATATGGTGAAGGGGGGAACGGGCCAAAAAAGGTTGAGAACCACTGCTCTACGAGAAGTAAGACTAATGCGTGAACCAAGTGATGACTGTGAATCCACAACCATGGCAGGACTGCGAGAACAGCAAATTAAAAGAGGGGTGGCCAAACAAGAACACTACGCAGGAAGCCAAAGAAGATTGATAAACCAACACAGAACTGGTGTCGTTAGCCGCTACACGCTGCGGGATTTGCTGAGGTGGGGATCTGAGCACTTATGGACTGAATGGTTCGATGTGCAGTGAGGATGATCTTTCGACTAACTAACTAGTGGCAAACAACAGAATGTAAACTTACCTAGTAAATCACCAATAGCCGAGAAAATGCTGGGATTGACTGTGGCGTCCTGTATAAAGGATAGGCAACTAACTAACTAGCTATCCCTCCTTTTCTACGGCTGATCTGTCCTACCGTCGAGATGTTTTATAAAACCCCTCCTCTCATTTCATCGACACATAACACTGTATGTTCCTTCTTATATTTCTATACAGCGTTCTAATTTCACTAGCCCTTTCCAGGTGTGTTATTAACTTTGCAAGGCCAATCTTGTCGCAACATATGTTTTAAAATTGCAGCAATGCTTACTCGTAAGCAATACATAATCAGACTGCTACTGGCACCATTACTATTGGGATCCGTCGCTGGCTGTAGAAGATGAGGACGGAGCAAGTATGGAAATATCCCGTGTGAAGACTGGTTCTTGTGGTTCTAACTGAAGTCAACTCAATTCAGCTCAGCTCAACCCATCTCAGCTCACCTCAACTCATCTCAGCGCAATTCATCATGTAAACGTACATATCAGAACAACCCTACTTCTCAGAACGATTAGCACAAATTATCGCTTTATCCGTTTTACCAGTAATTCTTCGCCTGTGTAGTTTCAGCTGCGCATATAATATTATGTCAGATGTCAAAAAGCTAGTGCACTAACATATCAACTATCACCCTTACTGAAACATCCAAACATATCCATGTCCGCAAAACGGCAGATAATAAACAGCATATTCACACCAACCCTATGCTACCAATCTCAAACCTGGACTTTATCCAAATTCCACCTTCGCAAAATCAACACCTGCGACATGAGATGCCTCAGGAGAGCTGCCAACTTAACAATCCGAGACCGAGTAAGAAATGCTACTATCAGACAGACTGTGGGATCAACACCTTGTGCCACATTTATTGAAAGACAGAAGATCAAGTGGTTTGGCCATGTCGTTAGAATGCAACATCAGCAACTACCATCACTGGCCTTACATCAAGTCCATCTGCGACGAGACCACGAGGACGTCCAAGAAGAAAATGGATTGACGACATCAGAGACATTGTACAACCACACGGAATGACACTATCCAGTGCCGCCCACCGGGCGCTGGAACGCAAATTATTCCTCCCCACGCCGCTTGACGGCAGAAGTGGAAGATGATGATGATGATGATGATATAATATTAATCTGCTATTGTTTTATATCTATAAAAAAAAACTGCAACGAAATTTAGCTTTCACTATACTGAAAAACCTGCCCATTAATAATATGCAAAATACATCAGTTGTGGCTGGGTTTCCATGGAGATATGTGGGTACCAGATTGGATTATTGTCATTTTATAGTATTGTTGACGTTAATTTCCACTTTTACATGTCCATAGTGCGTACCTGGCAATACGATAATAGATTCTATGATCACATGCGCTCTGTTTTTGTCACAATGGAAGTTGCTATCAGAATACAGCTGCTGTTTCACATTAATACTAATTGCCTTCCTGTACACAGTCCAACATCTGCATCGTAGGCTGTTGTTACTGGTGTGAACAATGCAGCTACAATTTAAAGAGACAGGACATAAACTAAATGTTCACCGTTTTATATGAGAAGTGAACCGGCGGAGAGATTTCACATATATAAATTCACGAGTATTCTTTGGACCTCGGAGAAGAAGAACAAGGAAAAAGAGATTAGAGGACACACTAGACAGCATAACAATTCAATCCTAGAGTTATTTCTCGGGGATTCGAACCTGTCACATTCAATTGACGACAGCTACTGGCTGCAGGATCGAATACTTCATCGCATGATCAACTTGATACTCTAAAAATGTTTCATCAATAGCCATGTCTGTTATCCATATGAACCCACAACTATGGAATGTGTACATAATTCATATATTCATTCATTCATTCATTCAGTAGCATGTCCTTTGCAGAACCTCACTCCCATAACAACTATCCGGAAAACCTCTCGATCAAAAGCAAGATGTCCCGCGTCCGATACACCCATCTGGAGATCATCCGCCACATCCTGCACCCATCTTCTCTTTGGCCTGCCTCTTCCTCTCTTCCCAGGCATATACCACTCCATTATTGTTCTCTCCAAACTTTCATGGCGTTTCAAGTGTCCAAAATATTTCAAATTTCTTTGTTTTATCGTCTTTAATTCGTATATAACCATTGAAATAGCACCATAGGTCTCAGAATTATATGTTAACTCAGCGTAAATCAAATAACAAACACACAAACTCGCTGGTCAGTAATGATGTGTCTAGTATTTAACGAACATTTCAATGATGGCTGTATTGTACTGGCGGCACCTTGCCGTCGTGGCAGATGATAGTTTGTTACACTAGGGTTGAACAAAGGTATAATAGCAAAATCCACAGCGGGGTCCAGGGATGGAGTTATACCTCTCCATAGCACAAATCCAGGGGCTGAATTGTAGAGACCATGCATTGTCCATGTAGCTTGATCACTCTCTCGGCCTGCTTTGGTCACTCCAGAGGAAAGGTAACACCAATACGTATGGGACAAGACAAGCTTCAGAAGCTCTCTGATCTGCACAGCAATGATTTAACGGTCAACGTGTCGGAGCTTCGATCCCAGACCAGTTGCCGACCAAAGCTTTCTGCCTGGTCTCCCTAACATGATATTTAGTCTTTAGGTTGCATTTCCTCGCACCAGGATAAGGCTTGTACCTCTGACTAAGACCCAACATTCAGCGCCTACAGAAAGCAGGTAGTACCGTCTTCTGTCATACGGTAGCTCAGTCATATCTGACTAAGACCTGACAGTTGACATGAATACAGATTGGCCGGGAAAGCACTGCTGAGTGGAGTTTTGGTGCATGGTAATTCAGATATTATCAAGTCCCTTTTAGATTATGTGAATAGTGAGGAATAATAGATAAATCGTCATGTCCTGAATAGAATATGCGTCAGGCAGCGACCAGAGTATCTCACCGACATTTAGTACTCCGAGAAAAGACCAGATGGACACATACTCAGATTGCAACTGGATTATTAGTAACTGTAGTTGTAGCTGCTTCGCATTGCAACATACGCCTGTGAGACCTGGACAATTACTAAACAAGCTGAACAGAGCATAAATGCAAGTGAACATAAATGTTATACGCAAGTTTTAAGAATATCTTGGATACAGAAAAGAACAAATGCACCCATACGACAAGAGCTGAATACTGAAGAATGTTGGCTACTACAGACGATAAAACAAAGAAAATTGACACATTTTGGTCAGTCGAAACGTCATGAAAGTTTGGAGAGAACAATAATGAAGGGATATATGCTTGGGAAGAGAGGAAGAGGAATGCCAAAGAGAAGATGGGGATAGGATGTGGCAGATGATCTCCAGATGCGTGTATCGGACGCGGGACATCATGCTTATGGTCGAGAAGTTTCCCGAAAGGTTGTTATGGGAGAGAGGTTTTGCAAAGGATATGCTACAGTATGAATGAAGGAACGAACGAACGAACGACGAACGAACTCCTATCTGGCTATTTCAGATGGAACACGTGTGGGAATGTCCAGTGTGCTGAGATGTCGGTTCTTGACCCATATTAGCTCATCTCACCTCTTTTGTCTAAGATAGAATTTAGTTGTTCTAGATCTTTCGTAATGGCAAACTACTGAGCGTAATCTTGCCAAGAAATCAACAATCAGTTGAAAAATGCTTATTTTGACAGCGATGTCCTGTAAAGGATATGCGAACACACAAAAAAAACATCTTTAGTGTTTTCAGCTGTCAGTACGCGTCGTTAGCATATCGTAGATTGTTTCTGTTCACACCTCCCATTCGTATTCCTGGCCTTTTTTATTTGAGAGAAAATATTCCGTGACAGAACACACGCGTTTCGTATACCTAGTTTTACCTGTACATACTTGCTCTTTTTATTTCCCAGTATAATTGCTGCTACTTGTTTCTGTTAAGTATCCTTCATTATTCTTAGATTTATGGAGGATTTAAAATCTTAAGGTAGCTAGATATGTAGTATTTCACATCTTGTCATATTCATTAGATATATGTAGGATTCAATATCTTCCCTTAGTTTTCTTGGTATATGTAGGATTTCACATCTTTTTATAGTTCCTTGGATATATGTAGGATTTCACATCTTTTTATAGTTCCTTGGATATATGTAGGATTTCACATATTTTTCTAGTTCCTTGGATATATGTGGGATTTCACATTTTTTCCTTGTTCGTTAGGTATATGAAGAATTTCACATCGTGTCGTAGTTCCTCAGGTATATGTAGAGTTTCGCATCTAGTGGTAGTCCCATAGGTATGGTTAGAATTCCTCATCCTCGGATAGCTACTTAGATAATGAAGTATTTCACCTCTTGTGGTAGCTTTTCCTCAAAGATAACCAGGCCACACTTGCCTAGTTTATGCTCAGTATCAGTGGCATTATCCCATAGACTGTTAATCTAATTTATCGTGATCTCTTAACAAGCTCTCGTACTTTATTCTGCATCTGAATCCGGATGTGAGGCACAAAGGTAAGGCCGCCAGCGAAGCCTAGACCATGAAGCTACTAGTACAGAGTTTATTTAAATCCATTTGTCTGCCCAGGGAGGCACATATCAGGTGTAGTACTTCTTCTTCTTCTTCTTCTTTCGTTCGCCTGAAATATGTTTATAACTGCAATGTTGTCTCTTGTATGAATCTAACAGTCTTTTTTAGTTCATTCAGCAACCCTAGAGTCAATACATTTGGTACAATACAACACGCTGTACCAGTCGCAAAAACCCCATCACTTACAATTCGATTTCTGTTTAAGATGGAATTAGCCATTCTCTTTCGACCATGTACCAGAATTACTATACAATAAATTCTTGTGTAACTTTACAACAATGTCTGCTTGCGTCAGACACATCTTTTGCGACGTACACCCGGAGCGGCCTTTAGAGTTATCGATCGTTGCGTCCCAAAACGGAATAAGCAAACAGAATTGTTTCCCTTTGGCGCCAACTGAATTTGTTAGAAACATTAAGGCTTTATTTTATAGCGCGCAGGGGAAAGCTACTGAATTTTCGCAGAGCCTGTTCACTTTTGTTTGAACTAAAGATTTCGTAGAAATAATAGTTATATTAAAGGCGAGAGGATGGACTTCATAGCACCGGGTTTTATCCCATACGGCTGGATATCTTTCGTCAAGGCGACCTGACGAAAGCGTGGCACAAAGAACGAAGACCATAGCTCCAATGACGTCCTCCAGTAGTCTCGGAAAACTGCACTTACGAGTCCTGGAACAAACCCACGACCTTCGGAGCATGTGGTAATTGGTTTAGCCACTTGGCCTATTAGAGTTCCATATTAATAATAGTGAAAATAACCTTATGAAGCGGACCCAAGGATATGGTGCTGGGTGGCCTCAGACGGTGGCAGGGAGGAGAGTCATAATGGGATGGATCCAGGAAACCAAGGACCCAGGTCTGTGCAAGGACATGAATTTCGTTCGAAAAGACACGGGACCCCACCTAAAACTAATATTGCGTATGCTTGTCTTAAGATTTTTGTGCATCACGGGGATTGAGTCTTGTTTAGTTGTTTCTGCGGAACCCTGGAGCATAGAGAGAGGTACATTAAGTTTTGTTTAGTTGTTTCTGTTGAACCCTGGAGCATAGAGAGAGGTACACAGAGTTTTGTTTAGTTGTTTCTGTTGAACCCTGGAGCATAGAGAGAGGTACATTGAGTTTTGTTTAGTTGTTTCTGGTGAACTCTGGAGCATAGAGAGAGGTACACAGAGTTTTGTTTAGGTGTTTCTGTTGAACCCTGGAGCATAGAGAGAGGTACACAGAGTTTTGTTTAGTTGTTTCTGTTGAACCCTGGAGCATAGAGAGAGGTACATTGAGTTTTGTTTAGTTGTTTCTGTTGAACCCTGGAGCATAGAGAGAGGTACACTGAGTTTTGTTTAGTTGTTTCTGTTGAACCCTGGAGCATAGAGAGAGGTACATTGAGTTTTGTTTAGTTGTTTCTGTTGAACCCTGGAGCATAGAGAGAGGTACATTGAGTTTTGTTTCCATTTTTTAAATTTAATTTTTTTACCTTTGCCCTGGCTCGTTTTGACCTCAAGCGTAGTCCATACACGTGCTAATGCAAGGTGTATTTTTAATGACTGGGGTTTTTGAAAATATTACCATTCCAAGTTTTGTATTTACCTTTCATGTTGCATTTCACAGAGGGTGAATAAAAAACTTGGAACGGCAATACTTTCAAAAACCCCACAGTCATTACAAATACACTCAATACTTCTAGTACACCTCACTGATTTTTGCGTGTGGGTTAGTTTCTCCTGTTACCAGTTATCTTCCCATCAGAGAAATCCACTCCGTCTTAAGAAGTACTCGTAATTTACGTCCCCAAGTCAAGGACGAGAAGTCAACATTTTAGTCCACCTGATCGGTGTAAGAGATGAACCCGCTACCTCGGCATCAGCGCACCGAATGTTTAGGAACGATCGCTTTTATCCATTCGGCCATGCTGATCTCTCATGAAGGTGATGGGCGAGGACTCAGTGTGACCTTGTGGAGAGTGCGACTTAACAGGCGGAGCATGCATATCTGGAAAGACTGACTCCAAAGGGGATCGATAGAGGATTTGGACGCTACTCAGAACGTAGAGGAAAATCCACGCGGACATGTAATTAGTTAGTTAGTTAGTCTTTCTTCTTGAGCCTAAGGCGGCGCATAGAGCAGAAGTCATGGCTCTCCATGTCTGGCGGTTCGTTGCTACCCGTTGTAGATCCTGGATGTTCACTTGGCCGTTGAATGAGCCTTCTTTGATGATGGTTCTACGCAGGGTCTCTCTTGGTCTTCCCCGTTTTCTTTTCCCTACTGGTGACCATAAGAGGGCTTGGTTGGGGAGTCTTGACATGTAATAAAATTTATAATTGAATATTCAGCATGGGCACTCTTAGGTAGCTTTTGAAGAGGGGAACGGAGCATGTTTGGGAATATTCCCAAATACAGTGACGTAAATTCTTACATTAAATAAGGCTTTGTAAAGTCTCACTACACTTTGTATGTAGTGCGAATTTGGAAAATTAAGTACATGATGTCATAAATAAAATGTGCTCCACAGTCCACCGTGAAGAAATATGCAGCGAATGACTATCGTCTGCTGGAGTAATTCTTTGCACTCCAAACAGAATGGTGTTATCAACGGAAGAAAGAATTTTTCAAATTTGTTCTACATACAAAGTGTAGTGAGACTTTACAAACACCCAGTATTAAGTATTATTTATAGCAGAATATTCCACCGGAATATCCAAGGTGGCTTGTAGACGTACTGTAACAGACTACCAACCATATATGTTACTTAATCTGGGCTTTTAGAACCGGAGCAACTGGAGCCACTCTGGGTAAATTGGAGGATATTTTTGAGCTACCTAAAGTCAATATTCTGAACGTTCGTGACTGTAACCCAAGATTTCGGGTCAATACTTCTGTGCTATCGTGACAGGAGGTCAGTATTTCGCGTCAATATTCCTAAACGTTCGACCCGGGAAGCCAGTATGTGCGTTTAAAAGTTCCCGAACATTCGAGCCAGGAGAGTAATTTTTTTTTTTTTTTTTTTAAAGTTGCGTGTCCTTTATATGACTTCGCATTCAACCCCAACATGTCAGGGCTCTTTGTGATTTACCAGGCAGTTTTATCTTCAGTAGTTTGTCATTGATATCAAAACGATTGATGTTCAAAGCATCAAAATCAACTCAAGGCTGTCTGCTTCCAAATCATCTGAGGCAGATTTCGAGCCCTCAACTCGGTGTGTCGAGGGACTCTGAAACACGTTCACCGCCCATAAGCCACCGCGCCATTTCGGGGTCAAATATGTCCGATCATTCGTGCCAGGAGGACGACATCTGGTGTAAAGACTTCCTATATTTTCTCAATGGTGATCAGTTTTTTGGATGATTCGTGACAGGCAACGAATATTTAGGTGTCAGTATTGGCGATTATTTCTGACCGAAGACCAATATTTAGGTATTAGTATTTCCTTTCTATTATATGTGACAGGAGACCCATATTTTGATTCGAGTATTTACAAGCCTTTATCATAGAAGACTAATATAATAATAATAAGGTGTCAATATTTAAGATCATTCGTGACAGGGGACCAATATATAGGTGTCAATATTTACAACCATTTGAGACAGGGGACCAATATTAGGGTGTTGGTATTTACGATCATTTGAGACAGGGTACCAATATTAAGGTGTTGGTATTTACGATGATTTTAGACAGTGGACCAATATTAGGGTGAGCCTGTATACCCGGGTTCGAAACACGGCGGTGCTGGTTTTTTCGAAAAAGGCATAGGGGCCGGTCGTTCAGAAAGCAATGGCAAACTACTGAACGTAACACTTGCCTAGTACATCAACAGCAGCTGAAAATGCTGGTGTTGACTGCAACGTCCCGTAAGGGATACGCAACAAAATAAAAAATTAAAAAAAAATATTTACAATCACGTGAGACATAAGTCAAAACTTAGGGTGATAATATTTACAACCACTTCAAACGGGGGACCAATATTCTCATCTCATCTCATCTCATCATGTTCCTCTTGTACCTTGCGGTGTCGAGGTGAAGTATAAACTTCGTGAGAGTGCCCGGTTATGGGCTTCGTATATCGACATTCCCATGGATTCTGTTATTCCCTCCGTCCAGCGTTTACGTGGTCGGCCTCTTCCTCTGTTTCCATCTGGTCTGTACGTCATTGCCTGTTGTGGCATGCTGTTGACTGGTAGCCTACTTGCATGGCCAAACCATTTGACTTGCTGCTTTCTAATAAAATCTAGAGCAGCTTTAACCCCCACTTTAGTCCTGATTTCTTCATTTCTGATCTTATCTCTTCTTGATACGTTGAGTATTCTTCTCAGGAACCTCATTTCTGTTGTTGTGATTTTTCTTTTCTCTTTTTCTGTCATTGTCCAGGTTTGGCATTGGTAGCACAGAGTTGGTAGGAAGATTGTGTTGTAAAGTGCTTTCTTAGTAGTTATTGATACATGTTTGTTCTTTAGTATTGGTGCCATTTGTCCAATGAGTTGATTTGCCTTATTGCACCTATTTTCGATCTCGTCTTCTGATCTGCCATTTGATGATATTATACTTCCTAGGTACTTGAAGCTCTTTACTTGTTTCAAGGTGTCGTGAAATGCTGAATGTTAGTGATTCCCAGATGGACGACTGCATACATCGACTGCCCACGTAGGAGAAGGGTTAAAAAAACCAGGCAGGTGAACGGTTAATTCCCGAGTTAATGAAACAGAAGGATAACCACAAAGGATTGACCAGCGCATGTGTATGTAGGTCAAGTCGGGAGAGTCGACTACAACACAGGTAACTGTCGAGTGGAAAATTTGGTTAGCGACCAAGAGAGACAGCATCATGGACCAGTCTATTGCGTTCTGGAGGTAGGGATATACGGAAAAGCCCCAGATCTGGAATTTTCCACAAACTAGGACAATGAAGTCTGAATTTGCTTTGTCCAGCAATGTCAAGGACGATGGGACAAAGATGTTCTAGAGAGAGTGGCCACTTCTTGGTGTCAGTGGAGTGTGTGTGCCCCAACTGGACGGAAAGATAGAATTATGTGTCCTGTAATGAATAGAAATATCCTCCCTTATAATGGGATAAAGTGCTTGGCTACGGATTAATTTCAATTCGTGGACCTACATTAATTCTATAAAGGAACAGCGATGTGTATAAGGTATATTAAAATATAGTTTTAGGATATGAATATAGATGTGCGTGAATAGCATTTATCATTGCTTCCTATGAGTAGGAATAGTATAGACGATTAGGTGAATCTTCTATCCTATGTCAGAGTGGGTTTTTTCGGAAGCCTTTTCATTTCGGCTGGAGGAAAAGACACTCACATAGGAGAGAAGAGGAAGCAGACACAGATCTCATTATTAAATGTATATCACACAGGTTTCCATACCAGTGTGGGACTTATCAACTAAGAGATTACACAGAGGGCTGTGGTCAAGATCACACAGTGTTGATAACCCACGAGAAAGCACTTTAAAGTCATAACGCACGACACTTGTGCATAAGACAGGAAGGAAAAGAAGTGTCATCTTAATAAGTCAGGAGGACAGAGAATGGAAAATAGACATCATACAAACTAAAGGAAAAAGACCCAAATTACTCAGTATCAAAGAGTTGCAAAGTGCGTACCAAGTGCATATATCAATTACCAAATATCAAGTGTAGAACTTTTTACAGAACACTATTAGAACATTCTAGAAACTCGATGTGTTTTCCAGAATGGATTAAAGAACGCTATAAGAAAGCAACGAACATTCATTTTTAGCGGACAGCAAATAGTGAGCAGGTTAAGTACATTTAATACAGTGGTGAACATTTTCATTACAAAGAACGGATTTATCTACAGACTCAAGCAGACGGAGCCGTCAGGGTGAGATCGTTCTGTGGTGTCTATATATCGTCCTGTACTTTAGCCGAGAGAAGAGACGAGAGAAAGACACGAAGACTATCTATCAACATCTTATCTAGCAGCCACACCAGAAGAACACTAGCAACTACACCGACAATACCCACCCATACACCAGACATAGTTTTAAATTAAATCTTTTATTTAATGTGGAAAAGAACTGTTGTCGAAGTATGTGTTGAGAGAATAATAGAGAGAGAGTGAAAGAAAGAGATATATGGAAGGGAAGACAGAAGAGAAGAGTGTAGACGAAAAGTCAGTCAATAATCCCAACAGATAATCAGTTTAAAGATGTGCATGTTGATCCCAATCTCTTCTCGGGGAAACAACATCACATAATTGGTGGAGCGAGCGGGATACGTACATACATTATACCCATATGACCTGCATATTGGCACAGGCATAGCGGAGTACCTACATGTTGGGACATACTGATTGGAATAAGAAGAAGTATATAGTGATGACTTTTAATGGAAGGACGTCCATTGGATATATGGTGCCATTACATTTATGGTAGAAACAGTTCATTAATGCTGGTGACTTTACAGTGAGAAAGTTCCAGACAGAGTGAATGTGGATAGGTGGTAAGACATTACATACCTAGTCACACGGTCACACGTCGACATAAGTCTTTATCCTATATCTCCTCTTGTGGATGAGAGAGTGGTTGTGATGTACTGTGTGGGGTTGGAGATTTATAATAATTAATAGATATAGATAAATGATATAGGTTCTAGGTAGATTATCTGTTTATAGTGAGTACTCTTTTCTGCCTTGAGGTGTCTTTACTCAACGTGCTGACTTACCTGCTTTAACTATGGCCAATCCCAAACTAACTACAGCCGAACTGAGGGCAAACGGAGAGGAAATTGGGTTGGCTGGTTCAGACTTAACTGATTACATCCAAGAAAGAGAGCGAGAGATTCGTCAGGCGGAACGAGAGGAGCGGAAGACCCAGTTGGAAGCAGAAGAAGCCCACAAGATAAGGGAACATGAATACCGCATGCGAGAACTGGAGCTCAAGACACAAACTAAGGGAGAAATAGATGGAGTGGAAGGAAATTCTTCTTCACATGGTGCAACCCATATGAGTGGACATGGTTACCATGCCATGAAGTTTCCCTTAGCTGTCTACGATCAGTCTAAAGAAAGATTTGATCAATACGCATCTCGTTTCGAAGCAATGTCAATCGCTATGGGGCTGGATCGGACCAGATGGGCTCTTAAACTATCACATGGATTAGTCGGTTCGGGATTTGAAGTGTACACACGCTTACCACCAGGACAGGAAAATAATTACCAGGAATTAAAAGCCGCTTTGATGAAACATTTTGACATCACAGCACAAACGTATAGGAAGAAGTTTAGATCGGCTAGACGAGAGCCGGGAGAACTATTCGCCGCATACAGTCTAAGGCTGAAATCCTATCTCCAGAAATGGATGGACTTGGCAGAATTCAAGAGGGATTATGAGAGTCTCGAAGAGATGATGGTGGTCGACCAGATGCGAAAGCAAATGTCGAAACCTCTCAGAACCTTCTTGGGAGAACAAGGGGCGGAACGGATTGATGTTGTGAATAAGCTGGCGGAACGATTCGTGGAAGTACATGGTGAAACTGAGGAACTAAGTACTCAAACCAAAGGTCAGGAGAAACCAGAGAAAAAGAAACCTAAAAACTGGGAAGGAGAAAAAGGGGAACCTTATATAAAGCACACAGAGGAGAGTTCAGAGAAGGGGAAGGTAGGAAACCAAAGCACCTCGAATTCTCAAGCGAAACGACAGTGGTCCGAGAAGTGGTGTTCATTTTGTAGGGCGGCCTCCCACAACACAAAAGACTGCAGATGGAAACCTAAAAGTTCTTACTTCGCAGCATGCAAAGTGATTCCTACATCGGTGATCACAGACAAGGCTGAGGTTGGCGAAGGAGAAAGGAACAAAAAGGACACACGGAAACCTAGGAAGGGAACATGGTGTACACACTGCCAGTCGATAACACATAATACTGTGGACTGCAGATGCAAGGCAAACGACGCCAATGGCATAACCAACCTCGAGGAATCAAAGGAGGAAGGCAAGGAAACGGTCAAGGAGATGAAAGACACTCAGGACCAAGAGAGACCACCTGTGGTTGAACTGATTGAAGTCAATGGCCAGCAGGTTGCTTGTCTCTACGATACAGGTTTGGATGGGGAAGCGGTGGTAGACGCCAGCTTGGTAAGCCCAGACCAACTTACAGGGGAGACCATAGAGCTAAAGCCGGCAATGAGGAGTGCTGTTACCATGACGCTGCCAATCGCCAAGGTGGAGATTAAATCCAGGTACGTCACGGGCATTATTCCTGCGGCGGTATTAGCGGACTCCCTATTCCCAATGATCATTGGCACGAAATATGTCTTTTTGGGGATGCCAAAACAGCCAACCCACAAGGGAACAGTAGTCAGTGGATCTCAAGGGAAGGAAAAAGAGGCAGAGACACTATGCGACAACTCAGGGATAGGAGAATTGCATACTGCCCAGAGGAAGGATACTACGTTGCATCCTTGCTACAGGAAGCTGCAAAGAAGTGCTGAGCCACCAGAACGGGGACAGTACTTTCTGAAGAATCAACTACTCTATCGGGGAGCTGGGAGGGGAGATAACTTGCACGAGCAGTGGGTGGTTCCAGAGACCCACCGTCCTCACATTCTTCAGAGTGGACACATCATAGGCGAGAATCGACATATGGGTGTCAGAGAGACCTTGCAGCAAATATCCGGCCATTATTGCTGGCCAGGAATGACCGGAGATGTACGCCGGTGGGTGAAGTCTTGTTCGGAGTGCCAGAGAGCACCACCCAACAAGCGAATTAAGAGGAAAGTAGCTCTTAAAGTGGAAGACAAAGTGGAAGTGTGGAGTCCAGCAGAGACCAATATACTCCAAGTAGGATGGAAAGGACCTTATCCTGTGGAAAAGGTGGTGTCCAAGAACATCTACAAAATACGGATCGGGGAAGAGAAGAAAAATCTCCCTAGACATCTCATTAGGAAATATGAGGAGAGATCCGGGAGCAAAGCTTCACACTTTATGGTGATGGCAGCCATTGGGACAAAGGTTACCAGTCCAGACGAAGACCAGAGATCGCCAGTACAACATAGGAGGACCTATGGGACAGTACGTGATAGGTCAGATTTACCCAACGACAGGAGGAGGGAAATCACAAGTCAGGGAAAGGACAAGAGTGAAAGTTTCACCGGTAACCAAGTTCAGAAGGGGCAGGTAACGTCGGGAAAGGCAAGAATTACCCAGGACTCAAACCGAAGATTGGCTGACCAGATACAATATCGCCCAAGATGGTCCTGGAAGAAAAAGTCCAGGAGGTTTGGGAAAGACGACTCGGTCCGACGAGGACGAGGCGGAGCATCCCCAGAGGCAAAGCCGGGGGAAACTAAGAGGACATGGAAGCAGTGTTACAATCAGGATGGGACAATCCGTTTGTATTGTGAGCCGTCGCTGACGCAAGTCGAAAGCAGGTCGACCGGACGTACAGGAGCGAGGAGCCAACACTAGTTTCAGTCGTTAGTAGTATAGTAGGGTGTCAATTAGAGCGCCTACTGGATAATGAAGTGAGCAATGTGAGGATCCAATCATATCATCAACACGTGATGTTAATAGCTACTTAGCAGAAGCTCAACGCACGGTGGATGTGATGGACGTTGTTGCTGCATCGGGACTTCACTGCGGAATACATCCTTGGAAAGGAGAATGTAGGAGCAGATTTCTTATCCAGACATCCAGCTCCGGAGGAAGTAGATTAGGGTTGTGGATCATGGGAATCAAACCTACAGTGAGAAAGATTCGACGCGGTCTAATCTCTTAAGAGGGGGCCTATGTCGTGAAATGCTGAATGTTAGTGATTCCCAGATGGACGACTGCATACATCGACTGCCCACGTAGGAGAAGGGTTAAAAAAACCAGGCAGGTGAACGGTTAATTCCCGAGTTAATGAAACAGAAGGATAACCACAAAGGATTGACCAGCGCATGTGTATGTAGGTCAAGTCGGGAGAGTCGACTACAACACAGGTAACTGTCGAGTGGAAAATTTGGTTAGCGACCAAGAGAGACAGCATCATGGACCAGTCTATTGCGTTCTGGAGGTAGGGATATACGGAAAAGCCCCAGATCTGGAATTTTCCACAAACTAGGACAATGAAGTCTGAATTTGCTTTGTCCAGCAATGTCAAGGACGATGGGACAAAGATGTTCTAGAGAGAGTGGCCACTTCTTGGTGTCAGTGGAGTGTGTGTGCCCCAACTGGACGGAAAGATAGAATTATGTGTCCTGTAATGAATAGAAATATCCTCCCTTATAATGGGATAAAGTGCTTGGCTACGGATTAATTTCAATTCGTGGACCTACATTAATTCTATAAAGGAACAGCGATGTGTATAAGGTATATTAAAATATAGTTTTAGGATATGAATATAGATGTGCGTGAATAGCATTTATCATTGCTTCCTATGAGTAGGAATAGTATAGACGATTAGGTGAATCTTCTATCCTATGTCAGAGTGGGTTTTTTCGGAAGCCTTTTCATTTCGGCTGGAGGAAAAGACACTCACATAGGAGAGAAGAGGAAGCAGACACAGATCTCATTATTAAATGTATATCACACAGGTTTCCATACCAGTGTGGGACTTATCAACTAAGAGATTACACAGAGGGCTGTGGTCAAGATCACACAGTGTTGATAACCCACGAGAAAGCACTTTAAAGTCATAACGCACGACACTTGTGCATAAGACAGGAAGGAAAAGAAGTGTCATCTTAATAAGTCAGGAGGACAGAGAATGGAAAATAGACATCATACAAACTAAAGGAAAAAGACCCAAATTACTCAGTATCAAAGAGTTGCAAAGTGCGTACCAAGTGCATATATCAATTACCAAATATCAAGTGTAGAACTTTTTACAGAACACTATTAGAACATTCTAGAAACTCGATGTGTTTTCCAGAATGGATTAAAGAACGCTATAAGAAAGCAACGAACATTCATTTTTAGCGGACAGCAAATAGTGAGCAGGTTAAGTACATTTAATACAGTGGTGAACATTTTCATTACAAAGAACGGATTTATCTACAGACTCAAGCAGACGGAGCCGTCAGGGTGAGATCGTTCTGTGGTGTCTATATATCGTCCTGTACTTTAGCCGAGAGAAGAGACGAGAGAAAGACACGAAGACTATCTATCAACATCTTATCTAGCAGCCACACCAGAAGAACACTAGCAACTACACCGACAATACCCACCCATACACCAGACATAGTTTTAAATTAAATCTTTTATTTAATGTGGAAAAGAACTGTTGTCGAAGTATGTGTTGAGAGAATAATAGAGAGAGAGTGAAAGAAAGAGATATATGGAAGGGAAGACAGAAGAGAAGAGTGTAGACGAAAAGTCAGTCAATAATCCCAACAGATAATCAGTTTAAAGATGTGCATGTTGATCCCAATCTCTTCTCGGGGAAACAACATCACACAAGGGATGTTCGTTTAGGTGAATTGTTGCTGTTTGTTCTTCTTTAGTTATAGTCATTACCTCTGTTTTGCTTGTGCTAATTTTCATGTTATGTTCCCTACACATTTCGTTTAGACTATTCATGTGGTCTTGTAATTCAGCTTCTGATTTTGCTATTAGTGCTTGGTCGTCCGCAAACAGGAGTTCTCTAATGGTTAGATTTGCAGATGGTTCTTCTTCTGTGTTCTCGTCATGCGGTATTCTTGCTGTCTCTGCTTGGCTGGTTTCTTTACATATGTTGTCTATATATGTTATGAACAAGAGAGGGGACAGGACACAACCTTGTCGTACTCCAGATCTTATGGTGAAGGGTTCTGAGTGTCCTCCAGTTGCTCTCACTATGCATTCACTGTTGTCGTATAAACTTCTACATAGGTTTGTTAGATGTGTGCTCACTCCATATTGTTTAAGGATTTCCCACAGCTTGTTTCTATCTACCCTATCAAATGCCTTTTCTTGGTCAACAAAGGCTAAGTAGAGTGTTTCATTGAATTCAATTGATTTTTCTATAAGTTGTCTAAGAGCAAAAATGGCGTCTGTGCATCCTTTGTTTTTCCTAAATCCAAGCTGCGTTTCGCTTAGCTGGGGTTCTAAAGTAGTTCGTAATCTTTTTTCAAGAATTTTGCAAAATATTTTCCCAGTATGACTCAACAGTGAAATGCCTCTGTATTGTGTGCAATCTCTTTTGCTGCCTTTGTTTTTTCCAAATTGGGATAATTATGGCGTTTCCCCAGTCTCGTGGTGTCTGTTGTTCTACCCAAACATGGTTGAATAGTCTATGTAGCCAAGCTGTTCCTACTTCCCTTGCTGCTTTAATTAGTTCATTTGGTATTTCATCCTGTCCTGGTGATTTGTTCAATGGGGCTAATCTGATGGCTTCTATAATTTCTTCTTTTAGTATGTCTGGTTCTAGTTCCTCGGTGACATCTGTGTAGGTCTCTTGAATTCCTGTGACATCTGATGGGATGTTGAGAAGTTGTTCGAAATACTGCTTCCATCTTATTAGGATGTGTTTTTGTTCACTTATTGGTTCTCCATTTTCGCTGTTAATTATTTCAGTTGGGTCAAAGGGTACTCCTCTGGTTCGCATTGCACTTATCTTTTTGTAGAAGTTTCTGGTTGCCTCCTTGTAGTTTTTATTTAGGGTTTCTCCATACTCTTCCCAGTCTTTCTGTTTTTCCCTCTTTACTATTCTACTCACATGTCTTCTCGATATTCTGTATTCTATGAGATCACATTCATGTTTGCTCTTCAACCACTTTTTATATTTTTCCTTTTTTTCTTTTACCGCTTTCTTTACTTCTGCGTTCCACCAACTTGTTATTTTCTTTATCCGTGTTTTGCATTTTTTCGTGGTTCCGCATGTTATTTTTGCAGTATTTAAAACGCTTGATTTGAACGTCTCCCATTCTTCTTCCACTGTTTTTCTTTCCGTAGGTAATTTTACAAAGAGTTCAGTTAGTTCTTTCTCATAATTTTCCCTTACTGCCTCGTCTTTAAGGTTTTTTAAGTTTACTGATTCGCATGGCATGTATTTTCCTGCTTTTTGTTTTCTTCTTCTAATGGTTCTTATTGTGGCAACGACTGCTTTATGATCTGTGTTTATACTGAAATTGGGCACTGCTCTTGCATCTAATATATTTCTCTTTCTGTTATTTCTTGTTAATATAAAATCAATTTGGCTTTTAGTATCTAGATTGTTCCATTTATACCAGGTGTATACTTGCGAATCTTTATGTTTATAGAATGTGTTTGTTATATAGAGATCGTGTTGGCTGCAAAGCTCTATCAGTCTACTTCCGTTATCATTCCTTTCATTTTGCTGATCTCCAAATGCTCCCAGGTGTTTTTCTATGCCCCCTCTGTTATGTCCTAGTCTTGCATTGAAGTCTCCCATAACTATGATGTTGTCCTGCTTATCTATTTTATTTAGCACATCATGTATGTCTTCGTAGAAGTCCTCACATTCTTGTTCATTATTGTTTGCATTACATGGTGCGTATATCTGTACATATGTTGTGATTGTTTGTTCTTTTATTCTCACTGTTATGATTCTTTCTGATATATATTTTATTTCTAGTATTGCTCTTGCTAGCTGTGGTTCGATGACTATTCCCACACCGTGTCTTGCCCTTTCTTGCTGTTCTACTCCAGAGTAAACAAACGTGTAACTGCGGTGGAGCTCCTTGCATCCTTTCCCTTTTGTTCTGGTGTCCGCTATTCCCATCAGACCAATATTCCTCTTCCCCATTGTTTCTATAAGCTCTTCTTCTTTACTATTGAAACCACAGACGTTCATTGTGCCTATTTTTTGAATCGCTGATCTATCTCGTAGTCCGTTAACATTGCCGGGTCGATAGCCGTTTGGGTCAGTCCGTTTATACTTCTTAGTTTTTCTACGAGCAGTATGAAGATCCCCTGCCGGCTTGCTAGGCCAGTCGCAGGTTTAGGACACTAATCTGACCACAGGGAGTCCATCCCCTATGGCGAGCCATAGCCCCGTTAGCCCATGACCTCGCGGTCATGGTTGCCCGGTCTGCACCACGTGGAGGTGGGGGTTGACTTGTGTAGTCTGCGGGTCATCGGCAGGCTACTAATTTTCGCTCTTCACCCCTCCTGGGAGAGGCTAGCCGATCCTAACCCTGCTGGCTGCAGGGCCAGGCGCATTCCACACCTTACGGACCAATATTACAGTGATGCTATTTACGATAATTTGAGACAGGGGACCAATATTAAGCTGATACTCTATACAATAATATGTGACAGAAGACCAATATTGAAGTGTCATTATTTCTTATGGAGGAGTAATGGGAGGCTAGAATTCATGGCACTAAATATATTGCCTATTTATGTGGACGAACCATTTAACTTATTGTTTTCTTATCGCGTATAACGCTGCTATTACCTACACTTTATTTAGTCCCGATTATGACAACCAGGAAATTATCAGGTCATAAGACGTTGGAGTTTGATGAAGATCGGGACAACTGGGGATATGTTCGGTGTATTGGACGATAGAGTCTGAAGAAGGTTCTGTCAGCCATGAATATTGTCTGGTTATGAGACAAGTAACTAACAACAATTGCCTGAAAGAGGCTAATGAAACTATAACACTATATACAACAATAAGAAATAGACAAACATATTTCATCGGTCTTGTGATGAGAAGAGGGGCATTGGAGAACATCATGACAACTGGAAATATCGAGGGGAAGAGATTCAGAGGCAGACCAAGAGAAATGATGCTGGATGGATTGAGACTGTGGCATGAAGGAGTACCATCAGCAGAGTTAATCCAGAACACCAAAGACCGAGATCTGTGGATAGATATGAATGCCTACGCCAGCCGGCAGGGCATCTGATGATGATATGAGACAAGAGATTTTGCAAAATATTGTTACAACCAGTCAAATGTAATCTACTAAGTACATACATTAAGACAAGACAATAGGCAGTTCTTGGTCAAGTTATGAGTGGAGAGAATTTTATGAAGGTTGTGGCAACCAGGAAGAAAGATTGTCAGATTAAGAGACGAGAGAGACTCGAGAAAATTGTGACAACAGGGAAAATTGTCAGATTCAGAGACTACCGTGTAATGAGAACGTTGTGACAACTGAGCAAGTGTTCAAGTTATGAGACGAGAAAGATAAGGGAAGGTTGTGATAATTAAGAAAATGGGATGACGGAAGAGACTCTGGAGAAGCCTGGGACACACCAGGAATATTTTGTTTTCTAATACAGACCGAGACTGGAGATCTGGTAACGCAGTGTCCAGCACGCTGCATGTCGTCCTGGTAGAACAGTGTCCAGCACGCTACATATCAACCTGGTAGAACAGTGTCCAGTACGCTACATATCAACCTGGAAGAACAGTGTCCAGCACGCTACATGTTGTCCTGGTAGAACAGTGTCCGAGACTGGAGCTCTGGTAACGCAGTGTCCAGCACGCTACATGTCGTCCTGGTAGAACAGTGTCCAGCACGCTACATATCAACCTGGTAGAACAGTGTCCAGTACGCTACATATCAACCTGGAAGAACAGTGTCCAGCACGCTACATGTTGTCCTGGTAGAACAGTGTCCAGCACGCTACATATCAACCTGGTAGATCAGTGTCCAGCACGCTACATATCAACCTGGTAGAACAGTGTCCAGCACGCTACATATCAACCTGGTAGAACAGTGTCCAGTACTATACATATCAACATGGTAGATCAGTGTCCAGAACGCTGCATGTTGTCCTTGTAGAACAGTGTCCAGCACGCTGCATGTTGTCCTGGTAGAACAGTGTCCAGCACGCTGCATGTTGTCCTGGTAGAACACTGTCCAGCACGCTACATATCAACCGGGTAGAACAGTGTCCAGCACGCTGCATGTTGTCCTGGTAGAATAGTGTCCAGCACGCTACATATCAACCTGGTAGAACAGTGTCCAGCACTCTACATATCAACCTGGTAGAACAGTGTCCAGCACGCTGCATGTTGTCCTGGTAGATCAGTGTCCAGCACGCTGCATGTTGTCCTGGTAGATCAGTGTCCAGCACGCTGCATGTTGTCCTGGTAGAACAGTGTCCTGCACGCTGCATGTTGTCCTGGTAGATCAGTGTCCAGCACGCTGCATGTTGTCCTGGTAGAACAGTGTCCAGTACGCTACATATCAACCTGGTAGAACCGTGTCCAGCACGCTACATATCAACCTGGTAGAACAGTGTCCAGCACGCTACATATCAACCTGGTAGAACAGTGTCCAGTACGCTACATATCAACCTGGTAAAACAGTGTCCAGCACGCTACATATCAACCTGGTAGAACAGTGTCCAGTACGCTACATGTCGTCCTGGTAGAACAGTGTCCAGCACGCTACATGTCGGCCTGGTAGAACAGTGTCCAGCACGCTAATTGTCGGCCTGGTAGAACACTGTCCAGCACGCTACATATCAACCTGGTAGAACAGTGTCCAGCACGCTACATATCAACCTGGTAGAACAGTGTCCAGCACGCTACATATCAACCTGGTAGAACAGTGTCCAGCACGCTACATATCAACCTGGTAGAACAGTGTCCAGTACGCTACATATCAACCTGGTAGAACAGTGTCCAGTACGCTACATATCAACCTGGTAGAACAGTGTCCAGCACGCTGGATGTCGTTCTGGTAGAACAGTGTCCAGTACGCTACATATCAACCTGGTAGATCAGTGTCCAGCACGCTACATATCAACCTGGTAGAACAGTGTCCAGTACGCTACATGTTGTCCTGGTAGAACAGTGTCCAGCACGCTACATATCAACCTTGTAGAACAGTCTCCAGTACGCTACATGTTGTCCTGGTAGAACAGTGTCCAGCACGCTACATACCAACCTGGTAGAACAGTGTCCAGCACGCTACATGTTGTCCTGGTAGATCAGTGTCCAGCACGCTGCATGTTGTCCTGGTAGAACAATGTCCAGCACGCTGCATGTTGTCCTGGTAGAACAGTGTCCAGCACGCTACATATCAACCTGGTAGAACAGTGTCCAGTACGCTACATGTCAACCTGGTAGAACACTGTCCAGCACGCTGGATGTCGTCCTGGTAGAACAGTGTCCAGTACGCTACATATCAACCTGGTAAAACAGTGTCCAGCACGCTACATATCAACCTGGTAGAACAGTGTCCAGTACGCTACATGTCGTCCTGGTAGAACAGTGTCCAGCACGCTACATGTCGGCCTGGTAGAACAGTGTGCAGCACGCTAATTGTCGGCCTGGTAGAACACTGTCCAGCACGCTACATATCAACCTGGTAGAACAGTGTCCAGCACGCTACATATCAACTTGGTAGAACAGTGTCCAGCACGCTACATGTCGGCCTGGTAGAACAGTGTGCAGCACGCTAATTGTCGGCCTGGTAGAACACTGTCCAGCACGCTACATATCAACCTGGTAGAACAGTGTCCAGCACGCTACATATCAACCTGGTAGAACAGTGTCCAGCACGCTACATATCAACCTGGTAGAACAGTGTCCAGTACGCTACATATCAACCTGGTAGAACAGTGTCCAGCACGCTGGATGTCGTTCTGGTAGAACAGTGTCCAGTACGCTACATATCAACCTGGTAGATCAGTGTCCAGCACGCTACATATCAACCTGGTAGAACAGTGTCCAGTACGCTACATGTTGTCCTGGTAGAACAGTGTCCAGCACGCTACATATCAACCTTGTAGAACAGTCTCCAGTACGCTATATGTTGTCCTGGTAGAACAGTGTCCAGCACGCTACATACCAACCTGGTAGAACAGTGTCCAGCACGCTACATGTTGTCCTGGTAGATCAGTGTCCAGCACGCTGCATGTTGTCCTGGTAGAACAATGTCCAGCACGCTGCATGTTGTCCTGGTAGAACAGTGTCCAGCACGCTACATATCAACCTGGTAGAACAGTGTCCAGTACGCTACATGTCAACCTGGTAGAACACTGTCCAGCACGCTGGATGTCGTCCTGGTAGAACAGTGTCCAGCACGCTGCATGTTGTCCTGGTAGAACAGTGTCTAGCACTCTACATGTCGGCCTGGTAGAACAGTGTCCAGCACTCTACATGTCGGCCTGGTAGAACAGTGTCCAGCACTCTACATGTCGGCCTGGTAGAACAGTGTCCAGCACTCTACATGTCGGCCTGCTAGAACAGTGTCCAGCACTCTACATGTCGGCCTGGTAGAACAGAGTCCAGCACTCTACATGTCGGCCTGCTAGAACAGTGTCCAGCACTCTACATGTCGGCCTGGTAGAACAGTGTCCAGCACTCTACATGTCGGCCTGGTAGAACAGTGTCCTTCACGCTACATGTCGGCCTGGTAGAACAGTGTCCTTCACGCTACATGTCGGCCTGCTAGAACAGTGTCCAGCACTCTACATGTCGGCCTGGTAGAACAGTGTCCAGCACTCTACATGTCGGTCTGGTAGAACAGTGTCCAGCACTCTACATGTCGGTCTGGTAGAACAGTGTCCAGCACTCTACATGTCGGTCTGCTAGAACAGTGTCCAGCACTCTACATGTCGGTCTGCTAGAACAGTGTCCAGCACTCTACATGTCGGTCTGCTAGAACAGTGTCCAGCACTCTACATGTTGGTCTGCTAGAACAGTGTCCAGCACTCTACATGTCGGTCTGGTAGAACAGTGTCCAGCACTCTACATGTCGGTCTGCTATAACAGTGTCCAGCACTCTACATGTCGGTCTGCTAGAACAGTTTCCAGCACGCTACATATCGGCCTGGTAGCGATGTGCTGAAATTCCCAACAAGATGGATATATTTATTTATTATAGTCTCCCACGACGACCTAGCCTAAAATTATAAGCTGAAAAGCATCTAATGGCAGTGGGAATGTGGTTTTGAGGAAAATGCAAAGAATACCATGGGCAGACAGAAAAACCAGTGAGCAAGTCCTACAAGAAGCAAATGAAAATCGTAAACTGATTAGAGACATTAGACGTAGACAGTCACAGTCTTTTGGCCACGTTATAAAAATAAATAAATTGTAGAACTTGGTGAAAACTGGCAAGATCGAGAGGAAGAGAACAAGGGGAAGGAGAGAAGTAAATATCTGGATGGCTTGGCCACGTGATATGGTCGAAATAGGAACACGGAGCTGATCCACGACTCACGTGTGAGATGGCGAAATATGACCGTCCACGCTCATCGGCATGGCACATGATGAATGAATGAATGGTTATATACCCAATACACACCAAGATGTGGAAGCGGGTTATGAATTCCTTATCTTTACATAGAAGTGGTTTATTAACTCTTTATCTTTACATAAAATTGGGTTATGAAACACTTGTTCAACCAAATAAATGCTTTCTTCCGTTGATAACATCATTCTGTTTGGCGTGCAAAGAATTACTCCAGCAGACCACAGCAATTCGCTGCATATTGCTTCACAATGGACAGTGGATCACATAATTTGATGACGTCATTTACTTCATTTCTCAAATTCGGTCTACATACAAAATGTAGTGAGACTTTATAAACACCTTGTATATCCTCTAGTCTCAGGTTATTCCCTTGCCTCGATATGAGCGTCACGCAATACCCATGAACTGATTTCCATGCTATTTCAGTAGTCTTAAGATTTCCCCATTTGTTAACCTTGTTTTTTTCTCTTATTTTTTTTCCCCCGTTGGCTTTGAACTCGTTCGTAGTCCATACTCGTGCTACAAATTCTAGTGCACTTGACTGAATTTTGTGCGTGGATTAGCTTTCCCTATTACCATTGCCCGCCCCTCCCCCAACCCGCCATCAGGAAAACTCACTCCGACTTTTGAGGTGCTTGTAATTTATCTCCCCATGTCCTAGACGAGAAGTCAACATTAGTGCATCTGATCAGTGTAGAGGTTTAACCCGCTACCTTGGCATCAGCACACTGGAAGTTTAAGAACAACCGCTCTTACCCATTAGGCCGTGCTGATCCCCGTCATCTGTCTATGTAACGAATCGACACAGCGAATTATACAATAATTTGATAGACAAGATGTGGGAATAAATTACAGATAATTAAGCGCGTGTTCCATGAGACGTTGACAGACAAGCAATCAGACAAAGAGACAGACAGACAATCATCCTGTCAGACAGAGAGACATGTCTGGACGTCTGCTGACGTGAACGCGTGCGGGTTCATCTACAGATAAGACAGGCAGCTAGACAGACAACTAGACAGAAAACTAGAGAGACAGACATATGTCTAGATAGACAGATACACGAAATTGAGGATGATGTGAAGAAAGGGAAGACAAGTAGGCGAGTGGACAATATACCGGACGGACTGGAAGACGGACGACCGGATGTTTAGTCCGAACTCCGGATGGAGAGAGAGAGAGAGAGAGAGAGAGAGAGAGAGAGAGAGAGAGAGAGAGAGAGAGAGAGAGAGAGAGAGAGAGACGGATTCTTTAGTCGACGGATCAACATCACGACACTCGGGTGTAACCCATAAGTGCTCCGTTCTAATCCTAACTCAAGCCTGTTAATGGAGAATCTCAGCTCAGTGCACGAACTCCTTAGCACCGGTGACGATCCTGAAATACTTTTAGATTTTTAACTCGAAGTTTTGCCCGGGCAGGCTACTTACTCTTTTTCGATTTCCAACTGCCAAGGGGTAGTGCGCAACAATACACACGGGCGTCCGATCTCACGACCCAGAGACCAGGGGATATTTTGTTACTAGAAGTCCATGTGATAAACTCCCGGCCCTAACCGGGGCTTGAACCCGGGTTCAGACGGACTCTTTGATTGACAGTACCTTAAATGGACAGACGGATAGACAGATTGACCGATCAACATACAAATAGACTGACAAAGTACAGTCACACGTACCGACCAACAGACTGAAAGAGAGACAGACGAACAAATTCATAGATAGTTAGACGAAGCAACAGACATAGACACAGATAAACCAACGAACATACTGACACACCCACCCTCTCACCAGTACACGCACAATTATATATTAATAAATTGACATGATTGTAAAAACACTTCCACAAACATGCTATCTCCCCCACACTACCGTTTATTAGACTCTCCCGAATACTAGTTTCGCAATCCTAATATCATTACCGAGTCCAATAACCAGCCTTGTGGGTGAGAAAGCCCGCGAAATGTCTGCCAGGCAACTGAAGGTTGCGATTGTGGACCAGATAAGTGGCGACATTGATATGTCATTGTCGATATTCTGCCGTCTGTGATGCCCAAACTTTGTGTCTGCCTGTATCGACAAAAGCTTGGGATTCCATTGATGTATTTCTAGTTAAAGAATGCCTGAGGTAAAGAAAGCACCGCTGTATCTTATGTCCAGACCTTCGCTGTATATCTTTTGGCGTTTGCTAGAAACGGTTTGAGGAAAGAATGTACAGGTATTGCTTGGCATGTGTTATAGTTATAGTAGAGAAAGGGAATAGATATCTGAACCAAAGTAACATAAACTACACGAATGATACAAGACACGGCCGCAGACAGATGTGAGAGAGAGAGAGAGAGAGAGAGAGAGAGAGAGAGAGAGAGAGAGGGGGGAGAGGGAGAGAGAAATAGATAGGAATAGATATCTGAACCAAAGTAACATAAACTACACGAATGATACAAAACACGGCCGCAGACAGAAAAGAGAGAGAGAGAGAGAGAGAGAGAGAGAGAGAGAGAGAGAGAGAGAGAGAGCGAGAGAGAGAGACTCAACGAAGGAAAGAATGAACGAAAGAAAGACAGAAACATACAAACAACCAAACAAAGAGAAAGGGAAAGAAAGAAACATACAAACAAACAACCAAACAAACAAAGAGAAAGAAAGAAAGAAGCAAACAAATAAAGAGACAGACAGACAGACAGAGACCGACCGACCGCCCGCCCGCCCGCCCGCCCGCCCGCCCGCCCGCCCGAACGAACGAACGCACGAACGAAAGAGCGCACGAACGAACGAAAGAACGCACTAACGAACGCAAGAAAGAATGCACAAATTCAAACACCAGAATATTCTTTTGTCCAGATTTGGCATCTCAAACACATAATTTGGACACATTCTTCATTGTCAAAAATCTGGATTATCCGCTCGCACGCTACCTTTCACCTGTCTTTGCGTGATGTATCTTAATTGATGGTTGGTCATACTTTTAGCCACACATGAGTCTCGGGGTGTATAGCTTAAAATTGTGCTGTTTTGGAAATTATGTACCGTCGGTAAGATCAGTTAATACTTCACCTTGACACCGCAAGGTACAAGAGGAACATGATGAGATGAGATGAGATGAGATGAGAAGATTAGTTGGTTAGCTGGTGTGGATGGTTGGTTAGTTGGTTGGTTGATTAGTTGCTAGGTTGGTTGATGAATAGATTGGCTGGTTGCTTGATTAGTTCGTTGGTTGAATAGTTGGTTGGTTAGTTGATTAATCGATTGGCTGGTTATTTGATTATTCGGTTGGTTTCTTGATTGGTTGGTTTATTGGTTAGCTGGTTGGTTTATTAGTTGGTTGATTGCTTGCTTGATTAATCGATGAGCTGGCTGGTTGATTAGTTGATTAATTGATTCGTTGGTTAGTTGGTTGATTCATGGATTGGCTGGCTGGTTGATTAATTCTTTGGTCGATTAGTTGGTTGGTTGATTGAATAATCGGTTGTCTGGTTGGTTATTAATTCATTGGTTGATTAGTTGGTTGGTTGGTTGATTAATCGATTCTCTGATTGGTTGATTATTTGGTTGGCTTATTGATTAGCAGGTTGGTTGATTAGTTCGTTGGCTGGTTGGTTGGTTAGTTGGCGAATTGATTTGTAAGGTGACTGATTAATTAGTTGGTTAATTGGTTGGTTCACTTGTTGGTTGATTTGTTGGTTGGCTGGGTGGTTGTTTCATTAGTTGGTTGTTTCATTAGTTGCTTGTTTGATTAGCTCGTTCTTATTTTCCCTTTGCCCTCTACCCCACCCCCTTTTCCCCAATTGGAGCATAGGTCATCAACCAGCTCACCCCAGACCCGCCCCCTATCTGTAGCTATCCCATGCAGCTCTGTCCATACTCTTCCCATATTTTTCATTACATTATCTACTTCTCTTCTCCGTGAGTTTGAGGTCTTCCTCTATTTTTTTTTTTTTTTTTTTGTCTATGTCATACTCTGTGGCAAAGGAGTTTCAAACGCAATTCGCAACCCCGCATACCACGTTCGAAACACAGCTGCGGGTGATTTGGATGCAAACCGTCTTGCGTTGGTTTTTATACAATGGTATGAGTGCCGGGCGTTTATAAAGCAATGACAACCTATTGAACATAAACTTGCCAAGAAATCACAAACAGCCAATATTGTTGAGCTTTACTGCGATTCCATGTAAAGGATATGCAACTGTCTTTTGCCTGAGGGTTCCACACTAAGATTGTTCTAGTCATACAATTCTCGGATTGTCTTGTATAGCCATCCAGCGTATTTTCTCCACATCTTGGTTTATCGATTTATGTCTCGTTCTCTCCATGACCAGGACATTTGGTGATTGTGCCATGTCGGTTTATTCCTTCTGTTTTACGCAAGCACCAATTGTTGAATGTTTGTAGTTTATTTCTAATCGTTTTCGTTGTTCTCCATATATTTTTTTTAAAAATCCATACAGAACCGATTTAACGTTTATTCATTCATTCAGTAGCATGTCTCTTGCAGAACCTCGCTCCCATAACAACCTTCCGGAAAACCTCTGGTTCATAAGCAAGATGTCCCGCGTCCGATACACCCATCTGGAGATCACAATTGACATAGAACTCCTCTTCTGCAGATTGGACATCCGAATGGTCTTCTCGTAGTGATCTATTTAGCAGTTCTTCAAATCATTCAGCCTGTCTGTCTAGTCGATCCCTAATTTTAGTTATCTACTTGTGTGTTGTCAATATTTGTCTGCGCTACCTTCTTCTTGTTCTTCTTCGATTAACTTCTACTATGTGTCTGTTCCAGCATGGGCCACATGCAGGATGTTACATAGCATCCATTTCAGTGCGTAGATGTCCGCATTGTGTCCCTACCACTTAAGCCATCATCTTCTTTTCGATACCATATTCTGATCTCCATTGACAGTCCTCTACGGCCACACCCTGGGCTATCAATGGTTTGATATCACCCGGGGCCGTTGAATGGTTTTGAAGTAGGTAGGTAGGCAGGCGGATAGGTAGGTAGGTATGCAGGTAGGTAGGTAGGTATGCAGGTAGGAAGGTAAGCAGGCGGATAGGCAGGTAGGTAGGTATGCAAGTAGGTAGGTAAGAATGAACGAAACATGGTGGGCTGACAGACAGGCAGGTAGGTCGGTAGGTAGGCAGGTATGCAGGTAGGTTAAAGTTAGTTGCATATCCTTTACAGGACGTAGCGGCCAACGCCAGCACTTTTTTTTTTTTTTTGCTGTTCATGATTCCTGGTCAAGTTTACGTTCAGAACTTTGCCATTGCTTACTGGACGACCGGCACCCATAACGTTTCATTAAAAACAAAAACTAACGCAAGGCGGTCTGCTGCCAAATCACCCACAGCTGTGTTTTGAACGTGGTATGCGGAATTAAGAACCGCATCCGTATCCTCTTCGCCGCCAAGCCGGCGAATTACATAGTTGAAGAAGGCGAAATTAACAGGTATTAATCTCTAATCTCTCATCTACTGCTATAAGTGCAGACGTTTGTCTGTGAGTGTAATCCCATACCCAGGAGACACATTAAAAACAAATTTAAAACAATGCCGAGCCGTAGTCTTTACTTGACCGTATCAATCCCTCCACTACCATTATCAACAAATTGCAGACACAACTACCAGTCCCTCAAGACATGGTCCAGCGACTAATGTGTCCACTGGGATGTGGGATCTGTAAGTCAGGAGACACTTATTTGACCGGGTCTATTCTCTGAGAACTTATTGCCGAAGTATTGTATCTGTGTTCATGCGATAACATTAGTTGGCGATGCTAAAGTGGTGTATGTGGTTGTGATGAGCACGAGACGGTAAGTATGGGGATTTGATGAGTATGGGGATTTGATGATCATGGGATTTGATAAGTATGGGGATTTGATGAGTATGGGGATTTGATGATCATGGGATTTGATAAGTATGGGGATTTGATGAGTATGGGGATTTGATAAGATAGGGGATTTGAATAGTATGGGGATTTGATAAGCAAATGGCCAGAACGGTATACGGGTAGCAGGGAGCTGGGTAGGTTTATGTGAATAGTTGGTAGGAGGGTGGTGAGTAGGGCAGAAAGTGGTTAGTAGGTAGGCAGATAGGTGGGTAGTAGGCAGGAGGGTGATTAGTAAGTAGTCAGAAATGTGCATGTATGGGTAGGCAGGAAGGTGATTAGTAAGTAGGTGGGTGGGTGGATAGGTAGGAAGGTGATTAGACAGACAGACAGACAGACAGACAGACCGACCGACCGACCGACCGACCGACCGACCGACCGACCGACCGACCGACCGACCGACCGACCGACCGACCGACCGACAGGCAGGCAGGCAGGCAGGCAGGCAGGCAGGCAGGCAGGCAGGCAGACAGACAGACAGACGGAATACAAAAATAGGAACAGGGCGAGAAAAAGGAGGAGGGAAATCATAAAATAGTTCCCTTTTGGAAGACCAAGATAAACAGCTGCATGGATTTGTAGAGAATGAATAACGGGACAAAATATTGGAAAACTCAGAAAGAAGATGGAAAAGCAGTGAGAAACGAATTTGGAAGAGAAAGACGCAGTAATAAAGACGCAAAAATGACATGTCAAGACTTTCTGGAATGTTCGATCCAGAATGCCATGAAGTCTTTGTGAGGGCCAGAAATGATTTTCACGTTTCATTGAACGCAATCTTCAAAGAAAGAAGTGCGCTGACCATAGACCGGGTAATGACAAGCGGAGACGGCAATTTGGTTGAATGTCAAAGGGTGTTACTTCCTAAGTGGATGGAGGGCTGGAAGAAACCCCAATTGGACATTTAGTTCAAGTTGAATACGGTCAAAGGAACTGATTAACAGTCCCAGACGGTAAAGGAAGAGAATGTGATATCAGTGGACATAGATGTATTAATGAAGTTTTTTGTTTGTTTGTTTGTTTGTTTTTCTTCCACTCTTGCCTTTAGGTGTCGTGGGGAGGGGTTATTAAAATTCCAGCGCCTTTCTTCAAATTTCCTCCATAAATCTAGAGCAGAGTTTTAGGATCAAGTAAATTCCCTACCGGTTTGCTAGACCAGTCGTAGGTTCCTTACCTGCTTAACCCATGTATATTGCTACTTCCACCTTGTCACATCAACCACTGGTTGCCTACTGGCGAGCATCGACCCAGTGGCCTGCAGAGGCTCTTTGATGCCCGGGGCCAACCCCTTCATTGGATGCCCCTAAATTGTTCTTTCCCTAATTCATTCCTCCTCCCCTCCCACTGTACTGTGCTGCCCCCTCTCCATAATTGGATGCCTCCCTTCCGGCTGGATGCCCGGGGCCGTCGCACCCCCGCACCCCCCTTTGCACGCCACTGCATCGACCTGTGCCAGGTAGGACTGACCGAAACTTGCCTCAGGGTTTAAAGTGTACTCATTCCAATTACGGGGCCTCGATAGAGTCCCGTATTGTTATTGTTCGTCATTACCTCCCCGTGCCGGGAGTGGGTAAGTTGCGCGACTGCTGCCTTCCTTGGATGTGGTAACCGTTTCAAATGCAAGGAAGTAAAATGTAGAATAGCCCAAGCGAAGTCAGAATTTCACAAGATGAGGTATATTCTCTGTCATTTGAGGTAAGGAAAGGAATTGTTAAGGGCTATAATGAGCTAGTCCTTATGTGTGGAGGCAAATCATGGACAATTAGCGGAAAAGTGAGTAGTTACCTAGAAGATACAGATATGTGATTTTATAGAAGAATGTTTGCTTGCCGAGACTCCTGTCTGTTCCACTTTTCACTCTGGGCAGGGAGGAGCATGTTGTGCGATATTGACTGGCACAGGAACGAAGCATAATGGGGACGACCAGTTGCCGTGAAGTTTGAACCTCGACTAACTAACTAACTAACTATAGAAGAATGATGAAAATACTCTTGGTGGGGGGGGGGGGGGGAAGAGAATAGAAAGGACAATGAAGATAAATTGAAAGAAGGTAACTCACAAAGAGAACTGATTAATCGCATCAGAAGTGAACAGTCCGAATTCCGCGGGCACGACATGAGAAGGAAAAAGATGGGATATGTCGTTACAGCGAGAAAGTTCGAGGGGAAAAGAGGCAAAGAGAGACTAAGAGAGAAGATGCTGGACAGCTTGATATCATGACATGGAGGAATATCGGTGTCAGAAATTATTGGCAGTACACAAGACAGAGGGCTGTGGGCATTCATGGTCACCAACGCCACATGGATATGGACTATTTGAAGAAATGCATGCATTCATGTGTGTTAGTAGTTAGCCGCGGCTCCAACTTCCCGGCAAATGGACACCCCATTGGGCCCCGCTCGAATATCACACAAAATGCTCCTCACTGTCCCATGTGAACAGTGGAACAGACAGCAGTCTATTAGGTATCGATTGCAATTAGTCAGAAATGGCCTTGACATAGACGAAAGTGAGTAGACGGTCTGGACGATCATCATCATCAAGTGCCTTGCCAACTGGCACAAGCGTTCATGTCTCTCCACATATCTAGGTCTTTGATGTTCTGAATCAACTCTGCTCATGATATTCCTCCTTGCCACCGTCACAATCCATCCAGCATCATTTCTCTTGGTCTGCCTCTGCCTCTCTTCCTTATCTTTCCAGTTGTCACAATGTTCTCTTATGCCTCTCTTCACATCACATAACCAAAAAATAAATGCTGTTTGTCAGATTCTTATTTTTTGAATATAATGTTCTAGTTTCATTAGCCTCTTTCAGGCAATCGTTGTTAGTTACTCTGGTAGTCCAAGGAATTCGCAACATTCGTCTTAAAAACTACATCTCTGTTGCTTCCAAGCTCAACCTAATTTGTTCATTTACATTCCAAGATTCACCACCATACAGCAAAACTGGTTGTATATAGCATTTCTTTTTCTTACATACATTGACAGCGACTTATTGCATAAATAATCTTCATTTTTTTTTTTCTGAAATGGAGCTTTTGCTAGCCCCTAGGTATTTAAAATTATCCACTTCGTTAATAAATTTCCTTCTATTTCCATTTCACATTTTCGCGTTCCCTTGTTCAGATTACGCTAGACAACACTCTGTTCAGATTGCGCTAGGCAACACTGAAAAGCTGAAGTTGACTGCTGTTTTCTGTGGAGATGTCAGCAAGCTGAAGTTGACTGCTGTTTTTTGTGGGGATGTCAATAAGCTGAAGTTGACTGTTGTTTTCTGTGGAGATGTCACAAGCTGAAGTTGACTGTTGTTTTCTGTGGGGATGTCAATAAGCTGAAGTTGACTGTTGTTTTCTGTGGGGATGTCAATAAGCTGAAGTTGACTGTTGTTTTCTGTGGGGATGTCACAAGCTGAAGTTGACTGCGGTTTTCTGTGGGTGAATTCACATTTATGTCCGAAGGTGAACGAAGAAGAAGAGAAAGCACGCTGTCAAACAGACGAACGAAAGCTCGAGCGAACGACTGGATGGATGGATGGAATAATGGATGGATGCATAAATTGATGGATGGATAGATTGATAAATGGATGGAATAATGGATGGATGGATGGAATATTGGATGTATGGATAAATTGATGGATGGATAGATTAATGGGTGGATGGAATAATGGTTGGATGGATGGAATAGTGGATAGATGGATAAATTGATGGATGGATAGATTGATAAATGGATGGAATTATGGTTGGATGGATGAAATAATGGATGGATGGATAAATTGATGGATGGATAGATTGATAAATGGATGGAATAATGGATGGATGGATAGATTGATAAATGGGTGGAATAATGGATGGATAGATGGAATATTGGATGGCTGGCTGGATGGATCGATGAGTGGATGGTAGGATGGAATAATGGATGGATGGATGGATGGATGGATGGATGGATGATTGCGTGCATGAATGGATGGATGTATCGATGGATGGATGGATACACAGTAAGACGGACCGAATACACACAAAACCATGAATACGTTTTCAAGTGCGCTCATCAATAGCAGAGCCCATGGGAATATCCATACATGCAACCCATAATCTGGCACTCTCCTGCTGTTTATACGTCACCTCGACAGCGCAAGGTACAAGAGGAACAAGATGAGAGAGAGAGAGAGAGAGAGAGAGAGAGAGAGAGAGAGAGAGAGAGAGAGAGAGAGAGAGAGAGTGCTCATCCACTAATATCCCCCGAACACCTCCACGCGAGTTCAACATTCTACTTTGGACATCCAAAGCAACCGCATCTTGTGGTAACACATGCAACGTTGGAGCCGACTTGCCATTTTCAGCACATTACAGAACCAAAAAATCTCTTTTATCTGTTTGGAAGTCAGATGGGGAAAAATGGCTGTCAATGTTTAGTGTTGCCTGTTGGGAGAGTAAACACGGCCGTTGTCGTTTATCGATCTTTTCCCCAAGGCAAACTGGCAGAATGCGTAGAACAGGGAGCAGATGGAGGAAGGGAGACGGAGGGATGGGAGTTGCAAGAATGATTTATCACGACAATGAAAGTTGAAAGGGAAATTATCAATGAAAGGATATGTAAATACGAATGTATTCGAATATGTACCATTCTATATATATATATATATATATATATATATATATATATATATATATATATATATATATATATATATATATATATATATATATATACGAGGGCGAATCAATATGCAAGTCACACAGTTCTGTGGGATGTCAGGTAAATGTAGTTTGTGTTTTCTACAGGTGTCATTAGGTGGCAGCAACATCGAACTTTATATTTCCGTTCGTCAGGTGGCGCTAGGTATCTCATGCGCATGTGCAGCACATAAACAAAATAGCGACTGTACTTACGGAGTGTACAACGAAAGCGCAACGTGCTGTTGTACGTTTTTTTTTTTTTTTTTTGTGGGCAAAAGGACTGCCTGCAAAGGAGATTCATAAGGAAATGCTTCCTGTTTATGCTGACAAATGTTTGTCACGTAAAGCGGTGCATAGCTGGGTAGAAAATTTTTCTCAAGGACGCTCTAAAATTGTTGATGAAATCCGATCTGTTCGTCCTGTTGAGATTGCAACAGAAGCATCCGTGCAGCGGGTGGAGGAGATGATTAGAGGTGATAGGCGAGTAACGATAGATTCTATAGCATCTGCAATAAGGTGCTAACATGGTTCAGCATACAGCATAATGCATGATCGATTGAAATTTAAGAAAGTGTGCTCAAGGTGGGTACCCAGATAATTGAAGTAGGAACACAAAATAAACCGATTTGGCCTGTCCTTTCATCATCTCTGTCGATACGAAGATGAAGGAGATGACATGCTGAACAGGATTATTACTGGGGACAAATCATGGTCCATCACTACCAGCCCGAATCAAAGCGTCCTTGAATGCAATGGAAACATCCTTCTTCGCATTGTGTCCAAAAATTATAGGTTACACCATCAGCAGGGAAGGTTGTGTTGACAGTGTTCAGGGTTTGCCATGGCGTGCTTTTAACCAATATCAAGAAGAAAGGTGACAATGTGAATTCTGAATCGTGCTGTGAAGTTATGTGATGCAATTCGAAGAAAACGTCCAGGACTTCTGACTAGAGGAGTGTTGTTTCTTCATGACAATGCCAGACCACATACGGCTCGATTAACTCAGGAGAAAATTAACCAATTAAGGTGGGAAGTTCTGGAACATCCACCTTACAGCTCCGACTTAGCCCCTAGCGATTTCCACCTTTTTGGTCCACTGAAAATCCAACTTGGTGGGAGACATTTCGCGAATGACGCCGAAGTTGAATGTGAAGTGAAAAAATGGTTTATAAAACAGAGCACGCAGTTCTGTGCTGCCGGTTTGGGAGGTTTGTGTGTGTGTGTGTGTGTGTGTGTGTGTGTGCGCGCGCGCGCGCGCCGGTTGACGTAGGCGTTCATGACTCTCCACAGATCTCGATCTTTGGTTTTCTGGATCAACTATGCTGCTGATATTCCTCCATGCCACCGTCTCAATCCATCCAGCATCATTTCTCTTGGTCTACCTCTCCCTCACTTCCCCTCGATCTTTCCGGTTGTCGCGATTTTCTTCAACGTCTTTCTTCTCATCACATGACCAAAGAAAGATGTTTGTCTTTTCTTATTGTTGTATATAATGTTTTAGTTTAATTGGCCTCTTTCAGGCAATCGTTGTTAGTTACTCTGGCAGTCCAAGGAATTCGCAACATTCGTCTCACGGACTACATCTCTGTTGCTTCCAAGTTCTTCCTAATTTGTTCATTTACAATTCAAGATTCACTGTCATACAGCAATACAGGTTCTATATAGCACTATAGTACCCTCTTTATTATATTCAATGACAGTGACTTATTGCATAAGATACCCTTCCTTTTCTTAAATACAGCCTTAGCTTGCCTTATTCTGCTCTCAATCTCTGTTGTGCATCTTCCGTCTGATGTTATAAATTCCCTTAGGTATTTAAAAGTACCCACATGGTTAAGAATTTCCCCTTATATTTCACATTTTGGTGCTCTTCACACTATACCAGCACTTGATCCTCTCAGTGATTGATTATGGACTAGGACTGCTTACTGTCTCAAAGAGTCAGCTGGTGAAATTAGAGCGCATACAGAACGAAGCTATGTGGGTCATTCTGGGGTGCACTAGAGACACCCCAATAGTGTGTATGCGTTACATCCTTGGTCTGCCGACTGTTGCTGGTATGCTCAAGGTGATGCAGGTGAAGACATACCTCAGAGTAGTTGCAGACACAGATCACCCGTTGCATGAAGCGCTGGATGTAGTTAAGGGTCAGCGACTGACAAGAGGGAAATCATGGATGGCTCAGGCGAAGGATACGATCAGACAAGTGTACATCTTGGAGAACAATAGGCGAGAAGACGAGTGGTTCAGAGTGCTAGCGGAGCAGTCAGACCTGTGCAGAGTTATAATCACATTGAGCCGGGAGTGCAGGGAGTGGCCAGCAGGGGCCACGGAAGTGGAAATCCAGCAACTAATTCAGGATAATGCTCGCTCGGGTGATGTGATTATCTACACAGATGGGTCGGTGTTGAGAGGTAGGAGAGGTGCCTGGGGGTTCTTGGCAAAAGCTAATGGTCGACGTTTGGTGCAGGAGAGCGTGGCATTTGATACCACAACATCTAGCTTAAGAATGGAGGTGGAGATGGTCAGTGCAGCTTTCCGCTGGATGGAGAATACGACACACACACACACACATACATCATGATTGTAACTGACTCAGTCAGAAAGCATGCCGAGGAAGGTGCGGACAGGCAAGCTTCGGGCAGAGTGGCTTGCTTCGCTTCGGAGGTCACGGGTGGCAAGCATCGCTTGAATCTGTTCTCCGGGGCATGCCGGTGTACTCGGGAATGAACAGGCGGACAGATTGGCTGGCTCTGCAAAACTTGGTGGAGTATTGATGCATAACAAGGCAGACGTGGTTGCGGCCTTGTGGGAGCACATGTACACCTCGGAGGAGCAAATGGATCACCATGGTCTGGTAAGAATGAGACAGCAAGGGGTGACGAGGGGATCTGGCCGACGCTCGACGCTCACAGGAAAGGCGAGACGTACATATAACCAGATTGCTACTGGTACTATTGGTGTTGGAGATCTTCGCTGGCTGCTGAGGATGGGGACGGAGCGCTTATGGGAATGCCCCGAATGCTGTGATGTCGGTTCCTAAATCAATCAATCAATCAATCAATCTTTGATATCTCCATTGTTACTGTTTTCTTGATATTAAAAGAGAGTCCTTACTTTGCACTCTCTGTTACTACAATACCCAACAATGATTATAAATCTGTTGCATTATCCGCAACCAATACTGTGTCATCTGCATAGCTTATTGCTTATATCATAACCTCCGATTAGTATTCATGGCTTATCTTTGATCTTTCTCATTATTTACTTCACTATAGAGAGAGAATAGATCCGGTGACAAGACACACCCCTGTCTTACTCCTAGCTTTATCTTTTCGTAACTACCCTCTTTATTTCCCATTTTAATCACTGCTACCTGGTTCAAGTATATATTCTTTATTATTCTGAGATCTTTCCCATCAGTGTTAATACCTTCCAACATTTTAATCAGTTCATCATGTTTTACTTTATCAATTACCTTAGTATAATCTATGAAGTACAAATATATGTATTTCTGTTTCTCTGTTAATCTTTCTATTAGTGGCAGTAAGTATATATTAGATAGAAAGTAACTTAGAAGGTCCACCTATTCTAAAAGAAGAAGTCGCTGATGCTTTTAAACATATGAAGAAAGGAAAACAGCTGGGCCAGATGGAACCACAATGTTTGGTGGGTACATGCCTCACTATCATCAATACATTATATACTTTCTGCCGGTCTCCCTGGCCTAAGTGTTAACGTCTTTCTCCGTAATCTCGTATATCCACGCGAGGAACGTAATATGTGCGAGAACTAGTAGCGGTTCTCGCCGCGTTAGTATGTGAGTCAATCGCTCAGAAAGCAATGGCAAACTACTGAGCGTAATCTTGCCTAGTACATCAACAGCGGCTGAAAAAAATGCTGGTGTTGACTGCAACGTCCTGTAAGTGATATGAAACATGAAAAAAAGTATATATTGCATTGTTTGTACCCTTTCCTTCCAGAAATCCATACTGTTCTTCACCAATTTCCATTTTTATCTTTTTTCTTGTTCTTCTGATTATAATTATGAGTAGAAGCTTAGTGACTTGGCTTATAAGGGTATTGCTCCTGGTCCTTTTGGTATAGCTATAACTACCTATTTCAGCATATCACTCGATATATATCCACTATTGTAAATATCATTCAACATTTTAGTTAATATATCTGCTCCAAATTCTCCCAGTTCTTCGATTGTGGTTCCATCTGGCCCAGCTGTTTTTCCTTTCTTCATATGTTTAAAAACGTCAACTTCTTCTTTTAGAATAGCTGGACCTTCTAAGTTACTTTCTTCTGTTATTTCTTCCCTTTCTCCATCATATAATTCTCTTATATACTCATTCCACCTCTTCATTATAGCACCTACTCCCAATAATATCTTTCCTGTTTTTTTTTTTTTTTTTTTTTTTTTTTTTCTTAAATCTTAAACAGCCTGTATTTATTCTTATTTTTCTTACTGTGAGCTCACAGGTTTGTCTGTGCATATTTTTTGTAACACTATTGGAATTTACTTAAATATTCTTGCAATGCTTGTTTAACTAACTTTCTCTTGCCTTCACACATCTCTCTCTCTCTCTCTCTCTCTCTCTCTCTCTCTCTCTCTCTCTCTCTCTCTCTCTCTCTCTTTTGTTTTTGTTTTTCTCTCTCTCTCTCTTTTTCTCTCTCTCTCTTTCTGTGTGTGTGTGTGTGTGTGTGTGTGTGTGTGTGTGTGTGTGTGTCAGTAGGTCGGTCGACCCGTCCGTCCGTCCGTCTATCCGTGAGTGTCTATGAGTGTGTGTTGGTGAGAAGAGAGAGAGCGAGAGAGAGAGAGTGAGAGAGAGAGAGAGAGTTAATGAGTGTGAATATGTGTGTGCCTGTGTAATAAAGAGAGAGAGAGAGAGAGAGACAGAGAGAGAGAGAGAGAGAGAGAGAGAGAGAGAGAGAGAGAGAGAGTTGAGTGCACGCATGTCCTGTAACATACCATTCCATATTTTGTATTTTCATCTTTCACATTATCATGTTGTATGTATGACACTTGATTTTATCATGTTTTCTATGTATTCTCATCTTTCATATTACGAGGTATCATATGTATAATATAATCGCATGCACACTACTGTAGAGTGAGTGAGAGAGTTAGTGAGTGTGAGTGAGTAAGGGAGTGTGAGTGTGTGTGCCTGTGTGTGTGTGTGTGTATATATATATATATATATATATATATATATATATATATATATATGTGTGTGTGTGTGTGTGAGAAGAGAGAGAGAGAGAGAGAGAGAGAGAGAGAGAGAGAGAGAGAGAGTTGAATTGCATCACTAAATTTGAAGTTACAAAATGTATATGTACAATTTTTCAACATTTTCTTTACAATTTTGCGACAATGCTCACGACAATTTTCACTGTATGTGTGTGTAAAGTGTGGGAGTTTGATCATAATAGTAGATTGGGGGATGGGGGATGTGTGTGTGGGTGGGCTCAGGATGTGTGGGTTGGCGGGGTGGGATTGTGTGGGTGGGTGGGGGATTTGTGTGTGGGTACGTGCGGGATGTATGGGTTGGCGGGGAGATGTGTGTGTGGGTGGGGTTGCGTGTTTGGCTAGGTGGTTGTGGGTGAGTGGGTGGAGGAGGATATGTTGATGGATGATTGATAGTGGGTTATGGGATGGGTGGGGGATATATGTGGGTGTGGGGATATGTGGTGGGTGGGAGATGTGTGCAGGTGGGGTGGTTGTGGGTTTGGGGATGTGTGTGTGGGTGAGGGATGTGTATGGGTGTGGGATGTTTGGGTAGATGGGTGGGGAGTGTGTGTGTAGGTGAATGTGTGTGGGGGATGTATGTGGGTTGGGGGAGGGGTGCGTGATAGGTGTGGGTGATGGATTTGGGGATGTGTGTGTGAGTAGGGGATATGTCTGGCTGGGTGGGGGTGTGTGTGGCTGGATGGAGGATGTATGTGTGGGTAGTGAGGGTGATTGTAGTTGGGGGATGTGTGGATGGGTAGGAGATGTGTGGGGAGATGCGTGTGTGGGTGAGGGATGTGTCTTTGGGATGTGTGTGGGTGTGGTGTTGCGTGGGAGGGGAGCTGGGTGTGGATAAAGGATGTATGTGTGGGTGGGTGAGGTGTGATTGTGTGTGCGGGTGGGTGAAGGATGTGTGTGAGGGTGGGGGATGTGTGTTTAGATGGGTGGTTGGGGTGTGTGAGTGTGGGTGGGTAGATAGGAGATGTATGTTTTGATGAGTGAGTGAGGGATGTGTGGGTGTTAGTGGTTGAGGGATAAGTACGTGTGTCTACGGATGTATGAGGGGATGAGTGTATGGGTTGGGGATGTATGTGTGGGTTGTGTGTGCGTGGATGGGAGGTGTGTGTTTGTGAATGGGGGATGTGTTGGTGGGTGGGGATGTGTGTGAGGGATGTGTGTATGGGCGGGGAGATTGTGCGTGGGTTGGGATGTTTGTGTATATGGGTAGGGGTGTGTGGTTAAGGGATGTGTGGCTGGTGGATGGGTGGGTGGAGGATGTGTGGTTGGGTAGAGGATGTGTGGGTGGGTGAGTGTGCGTAGGTTAGGAGATGGTGGGGGATGTTTGTAGGGGTGGGCTCGGGATCTGTGAGTGGGCTGGGGGAGATGGGAGATTATGTGGCTGGGTGCGGAATTTGTGTGTGGGTAGGTGCGGAATATGTGTGTTGACGGGGAGATGTTTGTGTGTGTGGGGGGAATGTATGGCTGAGGAATGTGTGTTTGGCTGGGTGATTGGAGGTGTGTGGGTGGAGGAGGATATGTGGGTGAGTGATTGTTGGTGGGTAATGGGACGGGTAGAGGATATGTGTGTAGGTGGGGGGATGTGTGGGTTGGGGAATGTATGTGTTCTTGGGGTGTGGGTGGATGGGGTGTGTGGTGGGTGAGAGGTGTGTGTGGGTGGGGAGATGTGTAGGTGTAGGGATGTGGTGGATGGGTAGGGGCATGTATGTGTGTGTGGGTATGTGTGTGGTTGGGTGGTGGAGTTGGAGTGAATGGGAGATGTGTGGGTGGGTGGTTGATGTGTCTCATAACATAGTAATATGCATTGTTTATGTTTACAAAATTCATGTGACAATGTTTTTTTCCTTTGCACTGTTGATGAAAGAAAGATGAGTGATTGGAAGGGCCGAATGTAAGACGGGCCTGCGTGCCCAATTTGTTACCCTTTGAAAATAAAGTCTGTTCGTTAGTTCTGGTTGCATGTCTGCCTTACGCGCATCTATCAATCTGCATGTCTGCCTGTCTGTCCGCTTCTTTATCTTTCTGTCGGCCTTCTCATTGTCAGTCTGTCTCTTTGCCTCTCTGTCCGTATTCACCCACCAGTATGTCAGTCTGCTTGCCTCTTCACCAACTCATCATTTGTCTTCCCCCTCCTCCACCCCTCCCCCCCTTGCCGCCTTATCTTTATGTCTGTCTATATGCACAATAGATAACTGATGTGCGAAAGTTGGAAGGGCCGAATGTAAGACGGGCCTCCGTGCCCAATTTATGACCTTTTGAAAATAAAGTTCGTTTGTTCGTTCGTTCGTTTTCTCTGTCTGCCAGTGTATCTGTCA